>CM046441.1:43744286-43751786 GCA_025506515.1 Flaveria trinervia
GGAACATGAACATTGGAATTTGATAAACGAATACTTGTGTATATATGGTGACTAAAGCTTACATGTTATCTCTTTTATGAATAGAACATGCCGCCTCGAAGATCTACTCGCAGTAATAGTAGCGGAATTGAAACCCCAAGAGGCAGAGGCAGAGGCAGAGCACGGGAAGAACCCCAAGAACAAGTGATGCTCCTGCCGTAACAATCAAGAACAGGGAAACTGATGTGGTAGCCCTGATCGCTCAACAGTTGGCCGCACTGATTCCTACTATCGTGGCCCAAGTGAGCGATGCTCTTCAGAATTCTCACCCCCACGGGGACGGTGGCAATGAAATATGAGGATAATGGTAACCCGACTGGGAATAAGCAATCAGGAGACCGGAAATGGTGGTACAGCCGGTAACGAAGCTGTAATTGTTAATGAGACCGGGGTTGTGAATACTAGATGGGGATGTTCGTACAAGGAATTGTGGCTTGTAAACCACGAGAGTTTGATGGCAAAGGTGGAGCCATAGCTCTGACCAGATGGCTTGAAAAGATGGAGGTCGTGATCGACATCAGCGAATGCCTCGAGTCAAAGAATTAAGTACGCCACTTGCTCACTACAGGGCAAGGCACTGACGTGGTGGAACACTCAAATTCAGGCTAGGGGAAGAGAATCCGCGATGCAAATGTCGTGGGATGAGTTCAAGGCCTAATCACGAGGAGTAGTCTGTCCTCTCAATGAGATGCAAAAACTGGGCATGAGTTCTGGAATCATGCCATGGTGGGGGTTGGGCACGCAGCTTACACACGATCGTTTTCATGAGCTAGCAAGGTTGGTTCCGCATCTAGTCACCCCGGAATCAAAAAGGATAGAGAGGTACATTGGGGACTTGCGCCTCAAATCGGGCAATGGTAACCGCTACCGCTCCTCCTACTATTCAGAGCGCGATTCTAAAGGCTGGCGCTTTGACTAATGAAATGGTGAGAACGGGGGGTTTTGGGTAGAGGAGCAGAGAAAAGAGAAAGGATTTTGGGGAAACGAGCCGGTCGAGTGCCGGGAAGTTTGACAAAAGAGCCAAGACAACAGAAACTTTGTGGCAGTGACGCAGGGCAGGCGAGAGTATGTGGGTCTGCACCCAAATGTGACAAGTGCAATTATCATCATCCCCCAGGAACGCAGTGCCGGGTGTGCGCGAATTGTAGACGCCCGGGGCATCTTGCAAGAGACTGCAGAACAGCGCCGAATATGGTTGCACCGGTCAACGCGGTTAACCCCGCCGGGAATGCAAGCTTGTTATGAGTGTGGAAGCCTTGATCACTACCGAAACATGTGCCCCAGGCTGAATCGGGCACCGGGTCAACAAGGAAACAACCAGCAGCAAGTGATGGCCATAGCTGGAAATCAAGGCCCGACAATCAGGGGAATACAGCTCGGGGACGTGCATTCGTCATTGGAGCCAACGATGCTCGCCAGGACCCGAATGTTGTCACGGGTACGCACTTACTCAATAATCACTTTGCATCTATACTGTTTGATACTGGAGCAGACAATAGCTTTATATCTTCTGAGTTTGTGCAATTGCTTGATTTGAGCCCTAGTAGGCTAGAAACTAGCTACTCTGTAGAAATGGCCAACGGTAGGATTGTTCAGGCCGATGAAATTATAGAAAGTGCTCGATAATATTAGAGGACCACACCTTCGATATAGACTTGATACCCTTTGAGCTAGGAAGTTTCGATGTGATTGTGGGAATGGATTGGTTGTCGAAACACGGGCCGAGATTGTCTGTCGAGACAAGGTAGTGCGAATCCCTATGTGCGACGGGGGAGTACTCAGAATTCAAGGAGAAAGACCGGGGAGAAACTTAAAGCTTATTTCCTGCATGAAAGCACGTCGGAGTTTACGAAAACAGTGCTACTCTTTTCTGGCTCAGTGGTGGAAACGAAAGAGGAGGAATAGGAAATGACAAATATCCCTATAGTGCGGGATTACCCAGATATATTCCCAGATGACTTGTCTGGTTTGCCTCCTCCACGACAGGTGGAATTTCGTATTGATTTGGTTCCTGGAGCTACACCCGTAGCAACACACCGTATCGGTTGGCACCGTCTGAAATGCAAGAGTTATCTAGCCAGTTACAGGAACTACTGGAGAAGGGTTTTATCGGCCGAGTCACTCGCCTTGGGGAGCACCAGTGTTATTTGTCAAGAAGAAGGATGGGTCTTCCGTATGTGCATCGACTACCGTGAGTTGAACAAATTAACTGTGAAGAATCGGTATCCTCTCCCCAGGATCGACGACCTGTTTGATCAGTTACAAGGAGCTTCGTATTTTTCCAAGATCGACCTTCGGTCTGGATATCACCAACTAAGAGTTTTCGAGGAGGACATACCGAAGACAACATTTAGAACTCGTTATGGGCACTATGAGTTCTTGGTCATGCCGTTTGGATTGACTAACGCACCAGCTGTGTTCATGGACTTGATGAATCGGGTGTGCAAACCTTACTGGATAATTTGTGATCGTATTCATCGACGACATACTTATCTACTCTCAATCGAAGGAGGACCATGAAGAACACCTTCGGGCAATACTGGAACTGTTAAGAGAAGAGAAACTCTTCACAAGTTCTCGAAGTGTAAATTCTGGCTGAGAGGTGAAGTTTTTGGGTCATGTGGTTAACAAAGACGGGATTCATGTAGATCCCGGCAAGATCGAAGCAGTAAAGAAATGGAATACACCCCACACCTTCAGAGATACGACAGTCTTAGGATTAGCCGGATACTATCGTCGTTTCATTGCGAACTTTTCAAAGATCGCTCAACCGTTGACATTGCTGACTCAGAAAGACAAGAAGTTTGATTGGGGAGATGCGCAAGAACGAGCGTTCCAAACGCTGAAAGATAGTTGTGCAATGCACCGATATTGTCCCTCCGGACGAACTGATGATTTTGGGTGTACTGTGATGCTTCGCATCAAGGGTTGGGATGTGTACTAATTCAGAAAGATAAGGTGATCGCCTACGCTTCACGAAAACTTAAGGTGCACGAGAAGAACTACACGACTCATGATCTTGAGTTGGGTGCGATAGTATATTCGCACTTAAGATATGGAGGCATTACCTGTATGGAACCAAATGCATCGTATACACAGATCATAAAAGCCTTCAAAATATTCTGGACCAGAAGGAACTCAATATGCGACAGCGACGTTGGGTAGAGCTTCTTAGTGACTACGATTGTGAAATCGGTATCATCCGGGGAAAGCTAACGTGGTGGCTAATGCTCTAAGCCGCAAAGAAAGCGTGTGAAACCACTACGTGCTCGAGCTTTGGGAATGACCATTCAAACAAATTTGAAAGCTCAGATCCAAATTGCACAAAGTGAAGCGTTGAAAGAAGAAAACCTTGCGGGAGAA
The DNA here is from genome assembly GCA_025506515.1 of Flaveria trinervia. NCBI lineage: Eukaryota > Viridiplantae > Streptophyta > Magnoliopsida > Asterales > Asteraceae > Flaveria > Flaveria trinervia. The sequence goes on from CM046441.1 coordinate 43,747,689, forward strand.
TAATTTCGAGGGTTGGATAAACAACTGATGTGCAAGGACGATGGCGTACAGTACTTCGTGGACCGTATTGGGTACCCAAGTGGGGAGGTGTACGTACTTGTGTGTGTGCTACCCACGACCGAACCGATACAACCCGACCGACCAAACATTACTATACGCTTTATACATGTCATTAATGCTTGACCATAACTGTCAATAGTGTTTGACCGATCATTGCATTCACTGTTGGAAATCTCGACCTTTCATACTTACCACTTAACATGTGAGTTTCGTGGCCCCTTTTTATGCTTATACTATTTTACCTACATTTACAAACATGGGGAAAAGTATGCTCGCCCGTTTTCTATGCTGTACACATACATACAATTTTCATACAAGGAATCAACGTGATACTGTGTTTCACGTACTTATCTGATACATGCTTGGGTCTGCTGTGTGGTTCTATCTTGCAACTATTTAATCCAGTGTGGGAACCGAAACGGGTTAGGTATTGGTAGTACTACTAGGTTGACACCCCCACCCCGTGTTGGTATACTAGTTAGTACCACAATAGCCAGGTACGGGTCCTTGGGTGAATATACGCCGACAATTTCTTTGTGTACGTCGCTAGGTTTGGTTGCAAAGCTCATGTCATGTGATTTTACTTGTGTATATAACTGTATTCATGGTATTCCATATCATTTACTTTATACAGCATCACTTACATTTTATTACTTAAACCTGCGAGCTCACCAACAAATTTTGTTGACCATTTTGAGCATATTTTTCAGGTGACAAGCTAGCTGAGGTTCTAGGTGTGCTGCCTTAGTGGAGACCCTGGGATGCATTTTTTGGGACTAAACATGTTTGACAAACAGTTTATTGAACAATATTAACTGTGTAAACATTTACAATCTTTTGAAACTTGTTCCCGGGTTGTGGGAATTTACATTACAATTTCATCTTTATGTGATTATGTGAATCATTTATCCTGTTATGCATATGGCTGTGTTGTCGTGAACATTGACTATACACGACACAAGTCCCCTTGTTGTCGGGTGTCGTCATGACACGCTGTCATCATTTATATTGCATCTCTATCGCTTACCATGTGTTATGACGATTCCCGTCTCGTCGCAACCCCGTGTTTCCGCTCTTAGCGGGGGTGTGACAGACTGGTATCAGAACCATTGGTTATAGAGAATTAGGCAATACACTTGACCTAGACTATAACCTAGGAACCTTTATGTAGATTGCATGCCAGGGTTGTGTGCATTTTATCTCATACGTGTTCCTCATTACTTGTTCGTTATCTATCTGTTTTTGTGATCTTTCACCCTATGAGAGAACCTTGTGCTCACTCTTTTATAGGATGGCCCTATTAGATCTTCCATTCCCTCTGCGCGCTAAGTTATCATAACCAAATTCGGGTATTGAGACCCGAAGAGATCTTCACAGATCATATACTGCGCCTGACCTTGGATACTGAAACCGACCCGAGGAGGCTATGTCTGAATCTATGTATGTATGTATGTATGTATGTATGTAGTATGTTGTATGTATGTATGTATGTATGTATGTATGTATGTATGTATGTATGTAGTGTTGTATGTATTTATGTATGTATGTATGAATATATGTATGTATGCATGTATGTACGTACGTATGTATGCATGTATGTATGTATGTATCTATGCATACATGTATGTATGCATGTATGTATGTATGGTATGTATGTAGGGATTAGGTATGTATGTATGTATGTATGCATGCATGTATGTATGTATGTATGTATGTATGTATGTATGTATGCATGTATGTATGTATGTATGTATGTAGTTATGTATGTAGTATGTATGTATGTATGTTATATGTCTGTGGTGTGTGTATGTAGTATGTAGGTAGGTATGTATGTATGTGTGTAGGTATGTATGTATGTGTGTAGGTTGTACGTAGGTATGTAGGTAGGTATATAGGAACGTAGGTATGTTTGTATGTACGTATGTATGTACGTATGTATGTACGTGTGTGTGTATGTGTGTGTATGTATGTGGGTATGTATGTGTGTAGGTACGTAAGTATGTATGTATGTAGGTACGTAAGTATGTATTTATGTATGTATGTATGATAGTATGTATGTATGCATGTATGTACGTACGTATGTATGCATGTATGTATGTATGTATGTATGCATACATGTATGTATGCATCTATGTATGTATGTATGTATGTATGGAGTATGTATGTATGTATGTATGTATGCATGCATGATGTTGTATGTATATATGTATGTATGCATTTATGTATGTATGTATGTTGTATGTATGTATGTATGTATGTATGTATGTATTATGTATGTATGTATGTATGTATGTATGTATTATGTATATGTATGTATGTATGTATGTGTGTGTGTGTGTATGTACGTATGTAGGTAGGTATGTATGTATTGTGTAGGTATGTATTTATGTGTGTAGGTATGTACGTAGGTATGTAGGTAGGTATATAGGAACATAGGTAGTTTGTATGTACGTATGCATGTATGTATGTATGTACTGGTGTGTCATGGTGGGGGTATGTTGTGGGTATGTATGTGTGTATGTATGTGTGTATGTATGTGGTGTACGTATGTGTGTATGTACGTCTGTATGTACGTATGAATGTATGTACGTGTGTACGTACATGTGTTTGTACGTGTGTATGTATGTTTGTATGTATGCATGTATGTATGGATGTATGTATGTGTGTATGTAAGTATGTATGTATGTATGTATGTATGTATGTATGTATGTATGCATGCATGCATGCATGTATCTATGTATGTATGTATATATGTATGTATGTATGTATGTATGTATGCATGCATGCATGTATGTATGTATGTATCTTGTATGTATGTTAGTAGGTACGTAAGTATGTATGTATGTATGTATGTATATATGTATGTATGTATGTATGTATGTATGTATATATGTATGTATGATGTATGTATATATGTGTGGTGTATGTATGTATGTATGTATGTATGTATGTATGTATGTATGTATTCTGTATTTATGTATGTGTTTATGTATGTAAGTATGTATGTATGTATGTATGTATGTATGTATGTATGTATGTATGTATGTATGTGTAGTATTACTATGTATGTATGTATGTATGTATGTATGTATGTAGTATGTATATATGTATGTATGTATGTATGTAGTTTGTTGTATGTATATCTGTATGTATTATGTAGATATGTATGTATGCATGTATGTATGTATGTATGTAGTATGTATTTATGTTTGTATGTATGTATGTATGTATGTATGTATGTGTGTGTATGTACGTATGTAGGTAGGTATGTATGTATGTGTGTAAGTATGTATGTATGTGTGTAGTATATACGTAGGTATGTAGGTAGGTATATAGGAACTTAGGTATGTTTGTATGTACGTATATGTATGTATGTATGTACGTGTTGTGTATGTGTGTGTATGTGTGTGTATGTATGTGTGTATGTATGTGTGTATTACGTGTGTACGTATTTGTAGGTACGTCTGTATGTACTATGAATGTATGTACGTGTGTACGTACGTGTGTTTGTGTACGGGTGTATGTATGTTGTATGTATGCATGTATGTATGGATGTATGTATGTGTGGATGTAAGTATGTATGTTGTCTTTATGTATGTATGTATGTATGTATGTATGCATGCATGCATGTATGTATGTATGTATGTATATATGTGTATGTATGTATGTACGTATGTATGTATGTATGTATGTATCTATGTATCTGTGTATGTATGTATGTAGTACGTAATGTATGTATGTATATGTATGTATTATGTATGTTTGTATGTATGTATGTATGTATGTATGTATGTATGTATGTCTGCATGCATGTATGTATGTATGTATGTATTATGCATGTTAGGTATGTATGTTATGTATGTATGTATGTAGGTATGTATGTATGTATGTATGTATGTATGTATGTTGTGTGTATTACGTATGTAGGTAGGTATGTATGTATGTGTGTAGGTATTATTATGTGTGTAGGTATGTACGTAGGTATGTAGGTAGGTATATAGGAACATAGGTAGGTTTGTATGTACGTATGCATGTATG
>CM046441.1:43764286-43859286 GCA_025506515.1 Flaveria trinervia
AAGACCTAGGATCTGTCAACAGCTGCTACAACGGATCATGAGGTTCAGTGCTTTTTATCTAAAGCTACTGAGAAGGATTCAATCTCCTGGCATAGGAGAATGGGACACATTAGTCAAAGGAAGATGAATCATTTGATTCAGAAGGATTTAGTGAGAGGAGTAATGTCAAGAACTTCCAACTTCCTGACTTTTGTGTAGCTTGCAAGAAAGGCAAACAGACAAAGAAGTCTCATAAGGAAAAGAAAGTTCATTCAATAGAACTTCCTCTTGAGCTTCTTCACATGGATCTGTTTGGTCCAGTTAGTACAAGGAGCATGCAGGCGACGTGTACTGTTTTGTGGTGCACTGATGACTACTCAAGGTTCACTTGGGTAATGTTTCTGAAATCCAAATCAGAAACTTTGGAGACATTCAAGGAATTAGTAACCACACTGGAATCTCTCTACAAGCTAAAAGTTAGACAAATACGCTCAGACAATGGGACAGAATTCAAGAATCAAGGGATGGAGGCATACTGCAAGGAAAAGGGAATTGTGCATCAATTCACTTCTGCTTACACACCTCAGATGAATGGCGTTGCTGAGAGAAAGAACAGGAGTTTGATAGAGACAGCACGGACTATGCTGGCAGACTCGAAACTTCCTATCCAATTCTGGAATGAGGCAGTGGCAAATGCGTGTTATACACTGAATCAAGTCCTAATAGTCAAGGGCCACGGAAAGACATGTTATGAGCTACTACAGAGACGCAAACCAAATTTGGAGTATCTTGAACCTTTTGGCGCACCGTGTACACTTCTGAAGAAGACACAAGAAGGCAAATTCAACGAGAAGGCAGTTGAAGGAATTTTTCTAGGATACAACATACCGAACAAGCGAGTATACAATAATTCAACAGGTCTTGTAGAAGTGTGGTGTAATGTCGACGTTCAGAGATATACCACACCACCTACAGGCAAAGGACCGCATACTTCTTCGATTATTATGGATTCTTCAAGTCCTTCAACATCCCTCTCTCTCCCTCGGATGATGAGTTAGCTACTAGGATGATGTATGATATTCTAAATAACACCATCTAGCACAAAGGAGAATCATCTACTAAGTCAGAGGGGGTAGTCGATGACAGTGACTCCTCCTCTCATGATGAAACTGAAGCAGATGACCAGAACAGTCAGGAGGAACAGGTTCCAGTCCCTGAAAGTCCATAAGCATCAATAAGTGATGCACCTCGACTTCGGAACCTCAAACTCCACCTTCCTCAGATGCAGAACAAAATGTTCACAATCTTGGTTCGGAGGTGACTGTGCCGACTACTCCAGGATCACGACTAAACGTCTATCATCCCCTTGACAATGTTATTGGGATGTCCGATCAGGAGTACAAACCCGAAATCAGCTATACTCAGCTGATTACGCCTCAGTTATGGAGAAAGGTTACATTCATGATGGTGCTTATCGATGTTTGTTTCGCAGGTTGAGCCAAAATATGTCAGTGAAGCACTAAATGATGAGGCGTGGGTGATGCCATGCAAGAAGAACTTCTGCAGTTTAAGAAGTTAGGTGTATGGACTCTGGTTGATAGACCTAAAGGTGCTAAAGTCATTGGCACCAAATGGGTACTAAAATGCAAGAAGGATGACCAAGGAGTCATTATCAGGAACAAAGCTCGACTGGTGGTTCAAGGTTTTCGCCAAGTCGAGGGAATTGACTATAATGAGGTGTTTGCACCGTGGCAAGGATGGAAGCTATTCGTATCTTCCTTGCCTATGCATCATACATGAAGATTAAAGTCTACCAATTAGATGTGAAGAGTGCATCCTTCATGGGGAAATCAGGGAAACAGTCAATGTAAGTCAACCCGAGGGATTTGAAGACCCTTATCATCGGGATAGAGTTTACAAGCTCGACAAAGCTTTATATGGCTTCATCAAGCTCCTCGAGCTTGGTATGAGAAACTCTCGACTCATCTTGTGAAACACGGCTTTCGCAGGGGAGTCATTGACTGTACACTGTTTATTAAAGAAAAGGATGGCGACCTACTGCTTGTACAGATATATGTTGATGACTAATCTTCGGGTCAAAGAACGAAGAGTTATGCAAAGAGTTTGAAGCAGTGATGAAGAAAGAGTTTGAGATGAGTGCTATGGGGGAGATGAAGTTCTTTCTCGGGTACAGGTGGATCAAACACCTAATGGGATCTTTCTACATCAGACCAAGTATGTAGGAGACATTCTCAGTCGCTTTGACATGGAGAATGCTTCTGCTGGGGACTCCACTTGCTACGAATCATGATATAGCACCTAATGAGAATGGAGATCTTGTAGATGCCACTATGTACCGAGGAATGATTGGATCCTCATGTATCTCACTGCCTCAAGACCTGATATCATGTATGCTACATGTTTATGTTCTAGATATCAGGCTAAACCTAAGGTCAATCATCTGATCGGGGTCAAAAGGATTTTTCGCTATCTAAAGGGTACACCCACACTGGGGTTGTGGTATCCTCATGATGATGATTTTGAGCTCACGGCGTATAGTGACTCGGACTACGGAGGCTGCAAAATGAACTAAAGTCTACATCAGCGGGGTGTCAATTCTTTGGGAGAAGATTAGTTACTTGGCAGTGTAAGAAGCAGACATCGGTTGCATTGTCGACCTGTGAAGCCGAATATGTTGCTGCTGCAAGTTGCTGTTCACAAATCATTTGGATTCAACAGCAAATGCGGGATTACGGTTTAAAATTCTCATCTACTCCAATTTTTGGTTGATAACTCTGCTGCAATTGCAGTAACTAAAAATCCGGTTCAACATCCTAAGACCAAACACACGGATTAAATACCACTTCATAAGAGACTGTTTTGAAAAAACTTAATTGATGTGGTTAAAATTAATACTGATTTTCAACGTGCTGAACTCTATACTAAAGCCTTTGATAAACCACGTTTTCAATATTTGCTAGAGGTCAACGGCGTTAAAAAGAAAAGTGAGGTAATTCCTGATGATAATAATGTGTAGTCCGATGTAGTTTCGTTAAAGTTTATTTTATTTTATGTTATCTGTTTTTATTTTCGTCTGTTATATTTAAACTCATGTTATTTTGCTGTTTATTAAAATCCAAAAATAATTAAACCAGAAATGATTTTAGTATTTTAGGGGGAGAATATGTCAGCAAGTTAACATTAAAAAAATAAATAAATAAATAAATAAATAAATAAATAAATGAGGAGAAGGGGTAACTAGCTGAAATAAGGTAGATTGTGTCTGTGATACCGATTCAATACCTTTGGAACATGATAGTACACAGGAACAAATCAAGAGGGACTTTAAAATTTTAAGTTTTGAAAAGATGCAAAAGTTCAAAGTATAAGTCTGTGTAGTCTAAGCAATATAAAAAGGGAAGATGATAGAAAACTGGCAACTCCTAAGGTGACACAAAGAAAGTAGACTTAGAGGCTGCTAGACCACAAATGATATGTTGGTAGATTCAACACAATAGACAATAGACCTGATTGGTGATCTCAAGATCAAACTAAGTTGTTGAACTGACTGTGGGCTTCCATCTTATCACTGGTTAACACAATCAAATATATTCCAATAAGGGGTAATGAGCATTTAAATGCCACAAAGTGTGCGGATGACCATAATTAGAGGAAAGCAAGCAAAAAAATGAAAGACAAATGCATAAAGCTAATGACTTATGTTTTTGGTGCATATTGTGTAAAATAAATAAGCTGCTCTAACAAGGAGATAGGTTGTGTGCCTCTCTGCTATGCGATGGCACAAACCTGAGGATAAGCATAACCTAGATATTCTAGAATTCATTGTTGTTTGCCGCCTCTCTGCTATGCGATGGCACTGACCTAAGGACAGGCTTCTCTTTGAAAGCTCTAAGAATAGTCTTCTTGTAATAATACCCGTAGACCGCTCAAAAACCTCTGAGGAATGTTGATTACCATATAAGTGTGGGATCCACAAATGTTAGCTGAAATAATTAAAACCTAAATCAGTCACCAGTCTGCGTCAAAAGTCTATGTATGGATTTAAGTGGACAAACATACTGACAATCTTAGTGGCTACATTCTCAAGAGTTCAAATCAATGTGAAAATCTAAGAGTTTCAATATGATTTCCTTAAGTTGCTAATGACTCTGGATGAACATCGAGAATTTAAGCATCAAAAAGTTTTAATAACAAGTCCTAAATGATTTGATGTTCCTGTATGATTCCAAAATTGAATTGGTCCAGATAGATCAATCTAAGTTGAAGCTGTCTACTCCCAAACCAAATCCCGTAGATTTCCATCTTAGGGTTTTATCTCTCACAAAAAGTCCAAAAATAAACTTTATTTGTGTAGTTAGTTTAAGTTTCTATGTTAATCTTTTAATTTGTGTGTCTGTCGGACTACATCAGGGAAATCAGAAGGAAATTAACTTACCTAAAGGGTCATGTCTGAGATGGCCACTGTTTTCAAAGTTTAAAAAGTCACATTTTAAGTGACTGAATTGGTTAAGAGCTTATAATGTCTATTCAAAGGTTAAAATGTTCAAATGGCAGAAAATCTACCAAGTGTGACCCGTTCGCACGATTGGACCATGAATATGGACCAACCATGCGAATGGATCCCATTCGCACGATTGGACCATGAATATGGACCAACCATGCGAATGGATCCCATTCGCACGACTGGACATGAATTTAGTCATTCAACCGAATGGCGTTTAAGAATGATCCTTTCGACCGAATGATAGGGTGCGAATGAGTCAGTCAACCGACTGAGACTTAGTCGGTTAATTGAGAAAGCAATGAAAGGGCACGAATGAGTCAGTCGACCGACTGAGACTCAGTCGGCCAACTGAAAGCGACCGACTGGACCAATCGCACGATTGAACCTCAGTCGCCCGAATGAACTGAGCGAATAGGCCAGTCGGCTGATTGAAATTAGGGTCAGTATTTAAAGGGCCTCAGTCGATCGCATCTCACTAATCACTCCCAATCGCACCAAATCGCTTTCTTTCCCGTTACTCTGCCAAAATTATAGAGATAGTTTTTCACATCGCTATTGATCTTCTGACATTCGATTGACAAGTATACGGTACAGGCAGTTAAACCTTATAGAAATCAGAAGATCTTGAGTCAAATTTGGGTTACTCAAATGAACATTGATCGGATTGAAAAATGCCCTAATAACCTACATAAACTAAGCTAAATGTTAAAATTAAGTTTAATAGGTCATTAGTGATGAGATGGCGAGTCCAATGAACTAGATATAGAGGTTTAAAACAAAAAAAATTGGTGAAACAGAAAATTGAATCGAACAGTTGGTCTTCATGCGAATGGACAGCATGATGAACTTCAGTCGCACGACTGAAGGGCTCAAACTGCCCATACGCATGGCTGAACCATGCGTATGAAGTTCAGTCGCATGACTGATGTAACCGCATGAAGGTATATGCGTAGAGCCCAATCGCACACTCAGAGATACGTATGGGGTCAATCGCACGACTGAATCCCATTCGTACCATTCAATCGTACGACTGAACTCCTTTCGCACGGTTCAATCGCACATGAACTAAGTCGCACAATTTCAATCGCATGACAGAAAGATGTTCTTCAAGCTTAATGAGTTCATGACTTTCTTAGTAATGGTACTAATGTTTACTATCTTTGTGTAACAGATGGCGAGTAGATGGATTATGAGCACAAAGCATAATATATGTGCCCATCTGGACTTAACATCCAGAAATGCTGCAGAATTCTCTGGCATTATCATGTTCCTATTGAGATCACAGATTGCGCATGCCATCTCTACCCCTTGCACCCCATATCGATCCATTCAACAAGCCTTCTGGGAAGGCGCTACAGTTGATAGATCATCTGAACCTCACTACATAAGAAGTGCCATATTGGCGAGGATATTACCGTTTCTGAGGAGGATCTAAGGATTGTACTTCAATTGGGGGATGACGGTGACTGCCCAACCGTTTACACCCCCTCACTGTCAGAGGATGTTTTCTCAGAGCCAAATACTCTGGGGACATCAATTTAGGGGTACTCAACAAGAGTAACCTCTGTCCCCAGTTTAAATACCTTGCACACATGCTGCTCAAATGCATGGCTTCAAGAAAAGTGGTTTGATGAGCTGTCGGACCAGATGCAAAACGCATACGTTGCGTTGGTGCTGAACCATCGTTCAGCTTCTCTAAGATGATCTTCACCTATCTGGTGGAGAACATCGAGGGGAAAGGGAAGGAAGCCTTCTGTATGTACCCACGGTTTATGCAAATGATAATAGATCAGAAGCTTCCTTCCCTGCCAAAAGAACAGAAGGATTCGGTAGTCTTGGAGGTAATGGATGACACCACCCTGGGAAGGATGAAAGTATACCGGGGAAAGCAAGTGAAGCCTCCGGTCAGGAGGTTGTTTGGTCATCTTGCCAGAGAGGACTATGTTGGCCGGAAAAGAGAAAAAGTGGCATCACGATGACAGTGACTCTGATGTGGAACAGATAGCCCTACCCACTCATGACTCAGATGAGGATGACAGTGGGGATGATGCTATTCCACTCAGAGGCACTGTGTCTGATTCTGTACCTCCTGTGTCTGTCACATCTGCAGAAGTAACTGAGTCAGCGGGTTTCATCAAGATTTTGTTCTTAACGAGGAGGATGAGGCTGAATCGGATGAGGAGCCACTTACCCGAACTGTGGGAAGGAAAGTTGTTCCCACAGAACATGGGTTAAGGGTGTTGGTGAACAACCGAGAGGCTCCGGAGATACAGAAACTGACCCAACTATGCTCCGGGGTCCTCAGGCGGGATTGTGGGGAGCTTCCTCCTCAACTGGATCAAGGAGGAAGAGAATGGCCAAACCCCATGGCCAGAAAAAGAAGAAGCGTAGGGTGACCTTATCACACCACATCCACCACATCCACCACATCCACCACATCTTAACAGACCCCCCACCCTACCTTCCACAACATCCACCACATCCACCACATCTATCACAGCCCCCACCATACCTTCCACCACAGCACCGTTTCCCTCCACCACCACATTCTTTACTCCCTCATCACCTCCACCACTATACAGACCTATCTTCACTACCACCACTTCCACCACCATGTCACACCAATCAATGCCCTCAGCCATCCCTCCACACACCTATAGATCTCCTCTACCTCCATCGTGGGGTAGAGGAACAGTTGTCAGCGTTAAACAGAATGGTGTTGCGATTGCTGGCGGCTGATGAGGAAAAGACAACTCAGATCCGCCAGACTGACCTGACTGCTGCACAATCTCATAAAATTGCAGAGCAGGATCTAGTAATTGAGGAGCAGGCCCGACAGATGACTGCCCAGAGCAACGAGATAGCCATCTCCCAGCTCAAACCATCACCTCAGGGAAGAAATAGAGGACTTGGAAAAGGCTAAAAAGACCATTTGCTAAAGTTGAAAGGATCAAAGGAGGATCCTTTAAAGATATGGGATGGGGACAGAAATGATGATGAAAATGAAGATGATGAAGACGATGATGATAATGAGAGTGAAACTGATGAAGAGAAAACCGAAGAATGGCATGAAGATGAAGACACTGACGGAGGAGAAGCAGCTGAATCTGTCTCAGCTCCAGGGCAAGAGAAAAGATCAAAGAACAGACAAGATCAGTCAGCTTCTGCTTCTGCACCTTCACGTGATGAGCCGAGTATTCAGGATAAAAGTAAATAGTAGATGTTTATGTATTTATTTACTTTTGTATTCTGTATTGAAAAACCATGTACTAAATGTTTATATTAATTTATGCATTCGTTTGATAAATTACTAATGATTTGAGTGTGAAATGTGTAAATCAAACAGATCCAAAGTACAAAAGAGATGAGTTTGATATTGCTCCCCTTCAACAAGTCAAGTCTCAACTCACAATGATTCTTGATCTGCAAGGGATGGTCAGAAGGCCAGTGAGTTATACCCCTGAAGAAGGTGAAATAATTCATGACCTATCTAAGAGCAACTGGCAGAGATGTTCAGACTCAATCCTGATGAAATTGTCAAGGATGCTCCAACAGTTGATTCAAACAGTGAGGAAGAACTAAATGACGTTGATGAAGTTGAGGTTGAAGATATTACTGCAGAAGAGTACCCTCAGTACGCTGACAACAAGGGTAATGTGGTCCCCAATCTGGGTGAGTCCCTAGTCAGTGATATGTTTGAGGTACTAGACAAGATGGAGCAGGAAACAGGAAAGACCGAAGGAACATCCCAAGCCTCAAATGATGACATGGACATTCGAAAGGCTGAGTGGGCTTCCTGTTTTGAAGAAGTTAGAGCCCAGCATGTTGCACCAAAGAAAGATGCCTACACCAAGCTCTACAGCGTCAAGAAACATCTTAAGGTGTCAGCAGGATTATAGCATGGGCATATTTTGATGATCTTAACGTTTATGCCGTAAGAGGGAGAAGGGCATAGAGTACTTTAGATTTCACATGATCTAAAGACTCTACCAGGTTTTGAGCTCAACCAGCTGGCAAATTGAAGCTGTTGTATACTGACCCGAGAAAGATGTCAGGCTGGTTTGAGGCTGCCCTAAAGAAAGAGTACCACACCAGGTGGATTAACTTCAGACCTCAACAACCTACAAGGTATATTAGAAGGTCTGAGATGGATACCATTACTGGAAAACCAAAGATTATGTTGAAGTGGAATCCTCCGCGCACAATGTCAAGAATCCACTTCAGGAAATGACAAAGGATTTACACCACACTTTAAGTGGTGGTACTACGATTGGAGAACAAAGAAGCGGTCATAGTCCTAGATAAGAGGGCCAAATGGATACAATCAGAGTATTCGATCCAATGTGGCTTACCAACTTGTCGGAAAAAGATGTTTATACACTGTACAAGTGGCCTCTGTTCTATGATACGCAAGATATTGTACCGGCACTTCAGTTCCAAAATGTCATAAGACTTTGCTTCGCGTTTGATATTCACGCGGGAGTCACACAAGGGACAAGTACAAGAAATATGAGGAGGTAATGAAGAAACAAGACATTAGAGAGATCTAGGTCCAAGGGGGAGTTTGTTGATACATGTATGTCCCTAGATCATGATATTGATGTAATAGATCTTGTTTGGTATGATTAATGAAATGATATTGATAGTTTGTTAGTTATAATTTTTAAGTTTCATTAATGTGTCGATATTGAATTGGTTAATTAGGTTAGTGATTGCTTGAATGATTACATATAATGTTTATTAATTAATACATTCAAACTTAACGAAATGAAGTTCTCATGCGAATGGCTCATGCGAATGAACCATACGCATGAAAACTTCACACGATTGACTCAGTCGCACGACTGAACCAGGAGACTAGATCAGTCGTACGATTGCAACATAAGATTGGCTCAGTCGCACGACTGAACACTCAGTCGTACGAATGAATCAACCGCATGGTTCAATCGCACGACTGAACCAAACTAATGGTTCAGTCGCACGATTGAATAATACCAACCTTTAAATACAACTCAATTCGTGAAAAAAAAAGACTCTCGATCAATTACGATTCCAGACGTACCCTAGCCGTCCAGAAACCTCTCAATTCGTTCTCCAAGTTCATAGAACACATTAGATCGATTCCCAATCGATTTCTAACATTAGTTTCAATTCTTGATTGATTCTTCGTGTGTTCTCACTAATTGGATCGCCAATCAAATAGGATTCTGCACTATTTGATCTGGTTTACACGTTAATCTCTAGGTATTTCGGTCAAATACCAGGTCCTAACAGAAGTGGATGTGAAGGCCTGGTGGGAAATGGGATTATCTGTCTCTCAGACAGTTGAAGGTAACAATTTCTGTTATTAATTAATACTATTATTATTATTATTATTTTTATGGGGTAATGGTACCTTCCAAGTTGTGAACCACGACATATTCTTTATTTTAAATCTCTATGATGAATGATCTTATGGTTGTTTAAAAAACTATTGCTATCCAATACTAACCTTGCAAGGTGAATTGATATGGAGTATGTTACTCCGCAAGCTTGAGGGAAACAATTTGGTTGCTTGGGAATAAATTCCCCAACCATGATTAATGAAACTATCAATTATGTCATGTTGTTCATACTTTGATTTTTGGTGCAACTGTTGACGTGACCTTTAGGGTAATCAATGTGTTGGGACAATCAAAACCTATTATATGACATTAAATGAGTTGTATGTATTGAAATTAGAATGTCACCAAGAAGAGGAGCCCGTGTGGGTATGAGGGGAACAGGCAAAGGCCCCCGTGAGGAGCCTAGACGAGAAGGAAATCAACCACCCACCCCGCCAGTAATCAATAACCCCCGAAGCAATGAAAGAATCGCAAACATTGTGGCGTAACAAATCGCTAATGCCATACCCACCATCATGCCCAGATCAACGCGGATCGGGACAATGCCACTGGAAACGGGGAAGTTCACCATGAGGATACCGATGGAATCCGGACCGGGTGCTCATATAGATGTTTATCGCTTGCAAACCCAAAGATATTTATGGCACCGAGGGTGATATCGAGACTTGGGCTGGATGGACGAGATCGAGGCCGTACTGGACATAAGCGAGTGAAAGATGGAGCACATGGTATGATTTGCCTCCCAATCTCTGAAGGGATTAATGCTTGAATGGTGGAAAACCATCATTCAGCCCCGAGGAAGAAATGCAGCAGGCCGTATGAGTTGGGCCGAGTTCAGAGAATTGAAGATCAACAAGTACTGTCCGATCAACCAGCCAGAGAAACTAGAATATGAGTTCTTAGGCCTAGAGATGAAAGGTCCAAACTATACCGACTACATCAATCGGTTTCTAGACCTGTCTAGACTAGTGCCCACTTGGTGACACCAGAAGCCAAAGGTGTAGCCCAGTTTATCTAGGGGTTACTACCTAGGGTTCGAGGGATGGTCCGATCTTCCAAGACCACAACCTACAATCCGTAGTGGATCTCACCAGTAGCCTAACTGATGACCTGGTTAAAGCTAGATGGACAGAACAGGGATGAACTAAGGAAAGAAAGAGAAAATCGGTTGAGGCCAAGAAAGTGATGGGTAGCAGCAGTGGTTTGAGTAGTAAAGCAGGTGAGGGTATGAGACATGACAATAAAGGAGAAAGGGCACAAAGGCTGTATGTGGGCACAAACCCTTATTGCAACAAGTTCAAATTGCACCATCAAGGGGAATGCAACCCGATGCCTTGTTTTAGGTACAAGCAAACCATCCACTTGATCAAGGATTGCACTTACACGCCGGGTAAGCAGTGTTATGAATGTGGAGACCAAGGCACTTGAGAAATAAGTGCCCCAGCTGGCAAGGGACAAGGATGAGAGACCTAACAAGCCTAAGGGACGAGGTTTTGTGATGGCACTAGCTGATGCTCACAAGGAACCTGATGTGGTCAATGGTACGTTCCTTATAAACAACCATCCTGCTACCGTACTCTTTGATACCGGATCAACTGCTAGTTTTGTCTCTAGTGGTTTTAGGCCTTTGATTAACTTGAGTACATGTTGCCTAAGTAATCCATTTACCATGGAATTAGCCGACGGTAACATTATAGAAACTAATGGAGTCATCAAGGACTATTCAATGAATCTAAAAGGTAGCACATTTAAGATAAACTTGATGCCTATTAAGCTAGGAGGATTTGATGTGGTTGTTGGTATGGACTGGCTGGCTATGCATAGAGTCAAAATCGTCTGTGAGGAACGCCTGCTTAGGATAGCATTGAGCGATGGGAGAGTACTATTGATTCATGGCGAAGGAAGTGACACGTTATGCCCTATGATATCCCATCTGAAAGCTACCAAGAGCCTTGAAAAGGGACATCCAGCTTTCACGGTTTACGTAGTGAAAGCAAAAGAGGAGAAGAAGATTCGGGATATTCCAGTGGTTTCCGAATATTCAGAAGTGTTCCTGTTGGATCTTGTATGCCCAAGACACATACAAGATTGATGTGGTTAGTACGTTATGATTCAAGTCGGGTCATACCCAATAACAAGCTATACAAACACCAATAAATGTTTGTTTGTCGGTGAGATCATACAAATTAACATTGACACCAATTGAGAAAATGGGTTTTCTAAAACATTGCTTTGTAATAGAACAATATTATATGGATAGTTTGTTCATGAGATATTATTTGTTTCATTATTTAAGTTGGTTAAATAATAACAATAAAAGTGTGTTATTGTTATAAAATTAAAAATGTTTTAATTTTATAAAAACTAAGGGTTGAAAGAGTTCTTTTTATAAAAGTTTCAAATGGGGGGAAACCCATTGATGTACATTTTTCGCCGCCCATATGGGCATTGGGAACCTTTTCTTTTGTCTTAGCTTTCGCAAGACTTTACTCACTTACTCACTCAACCATAGCCTACACTTTTCTCTCAACACACAAAGCCAAAAACTCTCTCAAAAAGAACAAAAGATTTTCGGATTCATGAAGAAAGAAGAGGCTGAAATTTCGATTTTGTTGGCTGCACTTCAAGATCTTCTTGGCTGATTCGGATTGTTCAAAAGGGAGTTCATCTTGGTGCTCTTCTACCTAACAAGATTAGGTGTTTGTTTAGGCTTGTGGATATACAAGCTTGAGGTCTTCCTTTTGAAGGCTACACATTCAAGAACATCATCACCTTCATCTTTTCATCTACAACATTTCGTTCAAGAAAGGTTGATTCTATGAACACCCTATGGTTGTTATGTCTTGTTTGATAGCATATTATTTCACATACATTTTGATCCTTATTCTTGGGTTTTTGTTTGTGGTTTAAAATGGTAAAATTTTCAGATTATAAACCATAAGTTAAACCTATATTCCGCTGCATTTTTATAGTTTAAAATGGTTAAACTAGCTTGTTTTATATGTGACAAAACCCAACAATGGCATCTAGAGCCGATTATGTGGAATATGTGCTTCAAAAGGTCTTGAAAAGTTAGTTTTCATGGACTTTTTCAACCCATTAGGGGCTGTTTTATTGTGGATGTATGAATCCCTTATGCTTCAAGGTTTGATCTTGCATGCTTTAGTGTAAACCTTGAATGATTTACATCAAATGGTTGATTGTGTTGTTTGGTCAAACCTTAAAATTTGAGTTCATGTTGGTTGAAATTTTAGGGCTTAAATAAGGGATTCATTGTTGTTCTTGGATGTTAAATATATTTCATATTATGGTGCATAACATAGCCTTGGCCTTATGTGTTTGGTTTGGTTGATTGTGACTTGTCATGTGGTTTTGATTCATAAAAGGGTTGTAATTTGGTGTTTTGTATTCTGGGTTGTAATTTGTTTATTCATTTGGTTATGTAATAAATATATTAGGTGCATTTCTTTTATTAGAAAAGTTGTATTAGGATATGATTTTTGTAAAAGAAGATGCACAAGATGAAGACTCAAAGAAGGACACAAATGACATGGACACATAAAGCATTTGGATGTGGATTCAAGTGGGAGTTCATGGACACATTTTGATGTGTCATCTCAACCCTTAGGAAAGACCTTATGACAACACTTGTGATGGCAAACAAGTGTGGTCAACTTAGTGGCTATGGTTATGCACTCATGTTTGTATGTTTATGCTTGTTTGGATGATTGTTGTTTGATTGTTTGTTTGGATGTGTATGAGACATGATTGTTGTTTGATTGTTTGGTTGATATTTGGATATGCTTGTTTGGATGATTGTTGTTTGAATGTCACACCGGGAACTTCAATTTCTTTCAAGATGCCTCCTCCTCCACCTCCACCAGTTAGGAGATCGATTCTGGCCCCACAGCCATTTGAACCACTCCGACACCACCCGCACGACGAGCACTGGATGCGTCCTAGGCACAGCATGTATGACGGCCCTAGAGTATTGGCTAGTGACTGCTACTCTCAGTCTAGCCATCAGGCAAGTGATGGAAGTCTCTCCGACGCTGCACTAGACGAGATTTGGAGGACCGTCTATCGTCAGGAAGTGACTCTTCAGCACACCACTCGGACCTCATGATCTGCCCAGTTTCAGGCCATGATGCCCTCATATGGGGTAGAACGATTGAAGCAAGAGCAGAAAAAGAAGAATGCAGGTGTCTAGTATGGTTGAAAAAGAAGTCGTGTGAAGGCCTAGTGGGAATCGGGATTATCTGTCTTTGAGACAGTTGAAGGAAACAATTTCTCTTATTATCTGATATTATTATTATTATTATTATAGGGGTAATGGTACCTTCCAATTTGTGAACCATGACATATACATTATTTTAAATCTCTATGATGGATGATCTTATGGTTGTTTAAGAAACTATTGCTATCCGATACTAACCTTGCAGGGTGAATTGATATGGAGTATGTAACTCCGCAAGCTTAAGGGAAACAATTCAGTTGCTCGGGAATAAACTCCCCAACCATGCTTAATGAAACTATCAATTATGTCATGTTGTTCATACTATGATTTTTGGTGCAACTATTGACGTGACGTTTAGGGTAATCAAAGTGTAGGGACAATGGAAACCTATTATATGACATTAAATGAGTTGTTTGTCTTGAAATTAGAATGCCACCAGAAGAGGAGCTCGTGTGGTATGAGAGGAACAGGCAGAGGCCCTCGCAAGGAGCCTAGACGAGAAGGAAATCGACCACCCACCCTGCCAGTAATCAATAACCCCTGAAGGGATGAAAGAATCACAAACATTATGGTGCAACAAATCGCTAACGCCATACCCACCATCATTGCCCAGATCAACGCGGATCGGGACAATGCCACTAGAAATAGGGAAGATCACCAGGAGGATACCATGGAATCTGGACTGTGTAATCATAGAAGACGTTTATGGCTGGCGAACCCAAAGATTTCTATGGCACCGAGGGTGATATCAAGAATTACCGCTGGATGGATGAGATCGAGGCGGTACGGGACATATGGGAGTGCAAGATGGAGAACATGGTACGATTCGCCTCCTAATCTTTGAAGGGATTATAACTTGAATGGTGGAAAACCATCATTCAGCCCCGAGGAAGAAATGTTGTAGGCCGTACGAGTTAGGCCGAGTTCAGAGAATTGAAGATCAACAAGTACCGCCCGATCAACCAGCTGGAGAAACTAGAATCTGAGTTCTTAGGCCTAGAGATGAAAGGTCCAAACAATGCCGAGTACATCAATCGGTTTCTAGCCCTGTCCAGACAAGTGCCCCACTTGGTGACACGAGAAGCCAAAGGTGTATCCTAGTTTATCTAGGGGTTACATCCTATGGTTCGAGGGATGGTCTGATCTTCTAGGCCCACAACCCTACAATCCGTAGTGGATCTCACCTAGCCTAACTGATGACCTGGTTAGAGCTGGATGGATAGAACAGGGAAGAACTAAGGAAAGAAATAGAAAATGGGTTGAGGCCAAGAATGTGATGGGTAGCAGCAGTAGTTCGAGCAGAATTCGCATACCCAAGGTCAAAGTAAGATGAAGTTCTAGGCAATGGACCTGAATTCACATGGGAACGAGAGGATGAAATGAGGAAGAGTTACCCGCATCTCTTCAAACCCACCCGTACCGAATCTGAGCGAAGATAATATTTCGGGACGGAAATTTCTAAACGGTGCGAGAATGTAACAACCAAACTCCAGATCAAAGCTCTAACCTTACCGACCTGCATCTTTTCCCATTCTACTAGTATTATTGCTACTATCATTGATACTATTCTCTCTTTCAAGCTAATTGATTCAATACTTTTATCTTAAATGATCCTTTTTGGAGATAATGCTTGAAGGCTGACCGCATTTGTTAATGCGGATGAAGTGTTATCACCCGTATTTCCTCCTTGTTCAGCCGCATTTGTGAATGCAAATGAACATGGTCAGTCGCACTTGCTAATGCGGACGGGGACTCAACCGCATTTGGTAATGCGGATGAACATCTCATCCGCATTTCCTCCCAGGTCATCCGCATTTGGTAATGCGGATGGAAAATCTTTCAACCGTATTTCACCTTGTTATGATTTTTCCAACTTATGTTTTGTGATGATTTAGTGGGTTCAAGCCTTAGTTAGGAAATCTTAGTGTCCCAAGAAATATATTTAGTCACCCTTGCAAAATTTAAATCATAGATGAAACAATTAAATTGTGTGTGTGTCTACACACTTAATTTTTGGTTAATACACGGATGGTCATGCACGAGAGACACCAAATAAACTAAATTATACCAACCAAAATACTACATATTATTACTCAACATCAAAAATAAATTTAAAAACTCCCTCACTACAAGCCAAATTCAGCCGCCCCATTCACCCACTCACCACCCTTCTACACCACCACCCCTTCCAACCACTACCATTTCATGCAATCTTCCTCACCTCTATACACTCCACCCCTCTTCTCTCCCTCTCAGATTCTCTCCTCCAGAAAACACACACTCACTCACGGTTCAACCTCCATTTCCAGCCACATTCGAAGGATAACTACAACATTTTCATCGGCCAAACTCTAACCACAAGGAAGTGAAGGTTGTGAGCTTGTGGTGCTCGGACCTTGCAAGCTTGTGGTTCTCCAGAACTTGATCTAGATTCTCCGGCTTTATCAAGGGACTCCAGGCCATTATTGACTATCTACACCCTCCAAACCACCGGTTACACCAAGTGTAAGCTTCATGTCACCCGGTTTTGGTCATTTCATGTGCTTGATTTCATTTTTCATTCAAAACCTTACCATTTTTGTATCTAATAGAAACTTGCTGCTACCACCTTGTTCATAAAGATTTCTTCACGTTCTTCAAGGTACTCCCTCGTTTATACATGACATTTTATAGGTGTAACACGGTTTACTCCTAGAAAACCCTCTTTTTGGGTGTATTTACACCATCCAACTTGTACAACTTGTAACCTATTCAAAATGGGTCTTCTAACCTTCTAAGAACCTGCTTTTAATGTTACAAAAGGTTTGGGTAATGTTTAATCACAATTTATAGCATGTAACACGTGTAATGGGTGAAAATGGTGTAATCAGTATGGTTCCATCTTCTTCTTACACTGCATGTTGAACCCGTGAGTTGGACATGATATTAAAGTAGGTTCTGGATGATTTTTGGTGTATAATGAGATGTTAATGGCCAAAGATAATAATGTCATAGACATATAAGCAATTTGGTTATATTCGGGGACCCGAAAGTGGTAAAATGGCTTATAAACAAGAAAACATGAATTTTAAACATCTTAAAAGTATTCCAGACTCTAAAAGGGTAACAAAGTACTTGGTTTGGTTTTTGAATAAGGATTAATGGGATTTTTAGTTAAAAAGTCGTTTAAACGGGTTAAACCTAAAATGTGGACTTTCACCTAAAAGAGCTTGTAAAACATTTTCAGCAGATTAAAAGCTTATAAAAAGTTATTTAAAATAATATTTAATAAATCAAAGACCAATATTATTGAAAACAAACTTAGGGGTAGAATTTGTAAATTTCGGAAACATGGAGGACTAAACTGTAAATTTACTAAACATCAATAAACCGACCTTTTGAACTATGACTCATTTAAAAGACCTAAACTAACTTATATAGCTGATTTAACATTGTAAATCATGTATTCTTCCCCTAAGGAACCCTAATTTACTATAAAGGAAATTTTATATATGACAACTTAGCCATTCAAGGCTACTAAGACATGAACCTCATGACAACCTAATGCATCTTCATAACCCTAGAATTAGTGGATTAACATTTAAGTCTTATTTTAGGGTGCTAGAATTGAGACTCTTTCCCAGTAGACGAAGAATCCTTTGCTTGAATCTTAAGGTGAGTTTAAGTGTTCCCCTTTTTATTACTGTTTTTGTGATGAAGCAGCTCTATTACATAAACTATTTTTGCTATATTGTGAAGCTATATGTTGTGGTTCTATTGAGACCTGCTGATACTTGTATCACATTCATTAATTCTTTTGTGAACCGCTTGTCTATATGTGTAGATCCACTTGGGGAATCCCCCACACACAGTGCCTTTCATGATGAACGTGAAGGGTACCACACTGAGATCCTGTGGGGTCATTTGTGGCATGTAACAAGTCTTATAAGATACTATGGTGGACCATCCGGCAGGTACGGTCCACTGGTTTGAGGCTCAGTTCTACCGAAGGGGATTTAACCGGTAACATAATTTTTGAAGAGGCTAGCCGGGGCTGAGTGCAGGGTTGATTGTGATCGCCACAACAATGATACTATGGTTTTTAATAAAGTGTGGATGCTAATGAATCCTTGTTTTTAAACTTTAAGCACTTGAATTCACCAACCCTTTAGTTGACACAGACTCTTTTTGAGCATGTCTTAGGTATTGTAGAAGAGTGGAGTTAGCTATTGTAGAAGACTTTGACCTAGCATCGTGATCATGGCATTGACTTGTCCCTGTTTTGAAACATCTGAACAATTTACATTATTGATGTTAGAAGAATTTGTATTGATGTTCTACTTACTCTTTTCATTTGGGGGCTAATCTTATTCGAGCCCGGGTTTATTTTTAATATTAATGCCATGTGTTGTTCTCTCCCTTTGTGCTCTTATGATGGTTTGTTTCCGCTGCAATTTGTTGTTGCTAGTCTGCGACGTCCCACCCTACCTGGGCCCAGGGTGTGACAGATTGGTATCATAGCCAAAGGTTGTAGGGAAGTCGGGAATACCATTGTAGACCCTAGGCTACAACCCTGATCCCTTAGGACCACCCTTATGGAAAGTGTTAGGATAATTGGGTTGGGTAAATTGATGATTACACTTGATCAACATAATCATGAATTTACCGGACGCATAAATTCCAGCATGAACCTTAGGTCGTGTTTGGACCCTTCTCTGTTTAAAAATTTGGATTTCAATAAAAAAAGTTCTTTGTGTGGTCTAAGAGTTATTTAAAAGAGCCTTTCTTTTTTTTCGTTTGACAAAACTATTTATGTCTAATACTATCATTGACTCTATTGATCACTGATTCTACTGTCATCGCTATTATAAGTATTGTTACTACTAACTTTACTATTACTACCATGAGCTATGAGAACCAAATTACTCATGATGAGTTTACAGTTATCCTAGAATATAGCAGGAAAAGGTAAGGCACCAGCTCACCCAGTCTACGAGACTACATCGATCCGGAGCAGTTTGAAGATCGCTCCTAGGACAATATACGAGGCTTACCTCAAGAGCTGTGGACACCTTAGGTTGCTATCTGCAACTTCCGATGACTCGGAGCCATCTGAAGACTCCGCTTCCACATCCCTATCCAGGAGCTGGACGCGCTCCAACTCACCACACGTCGTCGCACCCACTCACTCACCTCTCCCTCCTATTGAGGATAGGGGTGAACAGACTGTTACCTGCCCATGAAAGAATGTTAGGCTGGGAACTTCAGTTTCTTTCAAGATGCCTCCTCCTCCACCTCCACCAGTTAGGAGATCGATTCTGGCCCCACAGCCATTTGACCCACTCCAACACCACCCGCACGACGACCACTGGATGCGTCCTAGGCACAGCATGTATGACGACCCTAGAGTACTGGCTAGTGACCGCTACTCCCAGTCTAGCCGTCAGGCAAGTTATGGAAGTCCCTCCGACGCTGCATTGGACGAGATTTGGAGGATCGTCCGTCGTGAGGAGGTGACTCTTCAGCACACCACTCGGACCTCACGATCTGCCCAGTTTCTGGCCATGATGCCCTCATATGGGGTAGAACGATTGAAGCAAGAGCAGAAAAAGAAGAATGCAGGGTGGCTAGGATGGTTGAAAAAGAAGTGGATGTGAAGACCTAGTGGGAATTGGGATTATCTGTCTTTGAGACAGTTGAAGGAAACAATTTCTCTTATTAACTGATATTATTATTATTATTTTTATGGGGGTAATGGTACCTTCCAATTTGTGAACCATGACATATACATTATTTTAAATCTCTATGATGGATGATCTTATGGTTGTGTAAGAAACTATTGCTATCTGATACTAACCTTGCAGGGTGAATTCATATGCAGTATGTAACTCCGCAAGCTTAAGGAAACAATTCGGTTGCTCGGGAAAAACTCCCCAACCATGATTAATGAAACTATAAATTATGTCATGTTGTTCATACTATGAGTTTTGGTGCAACTATTAACGTGACCTTTAGGGTAATCAATGTGTTGGGACAATGGAAACCTATTATATGACATTAAATGAGTTGTTTGTCTTGAAATTAGAATGCCACCAAGCAGAGGAGCTCGTGTGGGTATGAGAGGATAGGCAGAGGCCCTCGCAAGGAGCCTAGACGAGAAGGAAATCGACCACCCACCCTGCCAGTAATCAATAACCCCTTAAGGGATGAAAGAATCACAAACTTGTGGTGCAACAAATCACTAATGCCATACCCACCATTATTGCCCAGATCAACGCGGATCGGGACAATGCCACTAGAATTAGGGAAGATCACTAGGAGGATACCATGGAATCTGGACTGGGTACTCATAGAAGACGTTTATGGCTTGCAAACCCAAAGATTTCTATGGCACCGAGGGTGATATCGAGACTTACCGCTAGATGGATGAGATCGAGGCGGTACGGGACATATGGGAGTGCAAGATGGAGAACATGGTACGATTCGCCTCCTAATCTTTGAAGGGATTATAACTTGAATGGTGGAAAACCATCATTCAGGCCCGAGGAAGAAATGCCGTAGGCCGTACGAGTTAGGCCGAGTTCAGAGAATTGAAGATCAAGAAGTACCGTCCGATCAACCAGCTGGAGAAACTAGAATCTGAGTTCTTAGGCCTAGAGATGAAAGGTCCAAACAATACCGAGTACATCAATCAGTTTCTAGCCCTGTCCAGACAAGTGCCCCACTTGGTGACACCAGAAGCCAAAGGTTTATCCCAGTTTATCTGGGGGTTACATCCTATGCTTCGAGGGATGGTCCAATCTTCTAGGCCCACAACCCTACAATCTGCAGTGGATCTCACCAGTAGCCTAACTGATGACCTGGTTAGAGCTGGATGGACAGAACAGGGAAGAACAGAGGAAAGAAGAGAAAATGGGTTGAGGCCAAGAATGTGATGGTAGCAGCAGTAGTTCGAGCAGAAAAGCAGGTGAGGAATAAGTGCCCCAAGCTGGCAAGGGACAAGGATGCGAGACCTAACAAGCCTAAGGGACGAGGTTTTGTGATGGCACCAGCTGATGCTCACAAGGAACCCGATGTGGTCAATGGTACGTTCCTTATAAATAACCATCCTGCTACCGTACTCTTTGATACTGGATCAACTGCTAGTTTTGTCTCTAGTGCTTTTAGGCCTTTGATTAACTTGAGTACATGTTTCTTAACTAATCCATTTACCGTGGAATTAGCCGACGGTAACATTATACAAACTAATGAAGTCATCAAGGACTATTCAATGAATGTAAAAGGTAGCACATTTAAGATAAACTTAATGCCTATTAAGCTAAGAGGATTCGATATGGGTCTTGGTATGGACTGGCTGGCTAAGCATAGAGTCGAAACCGTCTATGAGGAACGCCTGCTTAGGATACCATATAGCGATGGGAGAGTACTAGTGATTCGTGGCGAAGGAAGGGACTCGCTATGCCCTATGATATCCCATCTGAAAGCTACCAAGAGCCTTGAAAAGGGAAGTCCAACTTTCGTAGTTTACGTAGTTAGTTCTCTAGAAAGATTAAGATGTTGTCTTTATGTGGCTTTTTACTATTTGTAATAGTAGAGGGACTAGTTTTGTTAGTTCCTTTTGTTTCATTATAAATAGCTTAGATTGTTGCAGTTAGTAAGAGAGACGAAAACGGCTTACTTACTTTGTAATTGTCTTTGCTTGATATTAATGAAACTGTGAATTTTGTTGATATCTTGCTTGATTTGATTACTTTGTTTGTATTTCTTTGAATTGTGTTCATACATCATCATAGATTGATACATTTGATCCTATCAAATGGTATCAGACCTGTTGGTGGAGTGATCTTTGAGTTCTGTCGAACTGGCAAACTCAAAAATTCACTGAATCTGTGATTGATAGACAATTCAATTGAAATTTTGTGGATTTTAGATGTGTTTCATCATCAAAAACATGTTTTAAACCACAATTAGTAGTTAAATTCATCAAATTCGAGATAATTTGTTGAATTTGTGTTTGAAAAACTCATTATTTTTCGAACTGAAAATCACAAAATTGATTGATTTGTTGTTATATTGAAAGAAATTGATGTTAGAAGAATGATTATCGGTATAAAACATGTCTAATTGGAAAGTTTCAATCCAATTCATCAACTTTTGAAGAATTTCAGAAGAATTGAGTTAGTTACATTCATATGAACGTGATGAATGTGGCGCATTAGGGTTGAAGTTTGCTGAAAAATTGTCGAAGTGTTAGGCGTTTGACTACTGTCTAGTCGCATAAACACTATTTGGACATTTTCAGTTCAGACGTTTGACTACTGTTGAAGAGTACAAGTTCGGACGTATCATCTCTGTTGAGGCATATTAGAACTGTTTAGACGTTTGACAACTGTTGAGGCGCATTACAACTATGTATGCGCATTACAACTGTGTATGCGCATTACAACTGTTCAGGCGTTTTACTACTGTTCAGACGCTTCAACTTAGGCGTTTTGGAAAAATTTTCTAAGGCAGTCCCTTAGACGTCTCTCAACCTAGGCGCAGTAACTGTTTGGACGTTTGATTACTGCTCAAGCGCATCACCCTTGATACTTAGAATTTTTTTTTAAGGAAAATTTTTCAAATTTTTTTTCAAAATCTAAGAAAAACAACAAAAATATAAGAATGGTGAAATCAGAAGATTCTAAAAATAGAGTTCCAAAACTTAAAAATAGAGTTGATTTCAAAAATTGGTCTCTTAGGTTAAAACATCATTTAAATTCCATTGACATTGATCTTTTGAAATCCATAGAGAAAGGACCATACATTCCTATAATCACCGATGGGCCTGACAGAGGGTTTGTTTATACTAAAGATTCTCAAGAACCCTATCCTAAAGATGGTCTTCAAGGAGATGATTTGAGAAGAGTAAAGAATAATATCAAAGCATATTCCTTTATGTGTAAAGGACTACCTCTGGAAGTTCTTACAAGGCTTGATGGATATCAAACTGGATACACCATGTATAAAGCCTTAAAGACCATTTGTGAAGGAGGCAAGGAGATTCAAAATCTCAAGAAACAAAAGTTGAAAAGGCAATTAGAATTGTTTCAACATTTTTCTAGAGAAACCATAAATGAGATGATGAACAGATTTGTTCAACTTACAACTGAGATGTTAACAGCTAGTATTAAGCCTGATCTTGAAGACCTAAATCTTAGACTACTCAATGCTTTACCCTCATCATGGAAAAAAATAGTGACCTAACTAAAGTATACTAAGAAGTTCCCTATGGATCTTGATCTACTTATTGCCAAGATAGAGTTAGTAGAGATTGATGAAAGCTCAAGGAATAATGATAAAGCAGCATCAATGTCTCAATATCAGTTTGTTGCTTCTCCTGCAAATACTATTGAAAATGCATTCATGGCAAAAAGTGAGAAAATTGTAGAAGAAGAGGGTGATTTATTTGTTGGAGTAGAATTTTTCACTGATTCATCATTTACTAGTGTTCCTGCTTATACAACACAGTCTCATTCTCAATCTCCTCCGAAATCTCAGTCTCAAACATATAATGTTCAAATAGAGACTTCTTCATCTAACTCTGCTAAATCTAGCTAAGTTAAAGATGTGATAAACATCCTATTAGAGGATGAAGAGTCTAAAACTGCATTCACTGCATTTATGGCTAGTTTTCAAGCATATCAAGGTAGCCATTTAACTTAATTAGACCTTCTTTTGCAGGATTTGTTTGAAATGGATCCTGAAGATGTTGAAGAGATGGACGTAAACTGGTAGATCAGATTGTTTACAGGACACAAAAACACTCATATGTCAACAGGAAGTACAAGCCAAGTGCTAACAAGACTATTGGGTTTGATAAGTCAAAATCAAGGTGTTTTAACTGTAACAGTTATGGACATTTCTTAAGAGAATGCAAAGCTCCAAGGAATAATGGAGGAAATGCTCAATCAAGTTCTAGCAATCAAAGGTTTCAACCAGCTCAAAAGACTTTTCAAAAGCCTTATCAAAGTCTTCCTATGCCTGAGCTTAAAGATGAAACAAAACCATCTGACGAAACCAAGAAAGCTTTAGTAGTCAGTACTAAAGATGGTTATGATTGGAGTGCATATGCTGAACAATTTACTAATGATTTAACATCAAGTTTATCTCTTATTGCAGAAATCCAGGGAGAAGATTGGTTAGAAAATATTGATCGAAAGGTGAAAAGTGAGAATGAAAAAGATGACTATGATTGGAGTGACAAATCTGATCCTAAGGAGGATACAGATGAAGAAGCTCTAATGGCACAGTCTGATCAACCTAAGGTTGACACTTCATCTTCAAAATCTTAAACCTTATCTCCAAAATTCCCTGAAATCCCATCTGAAGTGAGAGAAACATTTTGCACAAAATCATGCTATGAACATGTTGAATACTATAGAAACTACTCATATAAAATATGTGAGAAATTAAAAAAAGAAGAGTCAATGCATAACAAACTAAAATCTGATCATAAAATAGCAGATCAAAAGATTATTTCTCTTCAGAAATCAAGGAACAAAACAATAAAAGAATTAGAAATTGTATCTAAACAATTGGAAGACATGACCAAAAATCTTGAACAGGAGAAGATAGCACATGCTGCTACTCAAATGGATCTTGCTAAAGTAAAAAGTTCAAAAATGATTCTAGAAAAACTGGGAAGTGAGAGAAAAGATAAATAGAAAGCAGGGTTAGGTTTCACTCATGAACCTATGCCTGAATCTATCACAAGCACTTTACCAGAGAACTTTAATACACATGACCATTTTCTTGAGATAAAGCTAAACTTAAAGATATTCAGGTCAAAAACAAGAATTTAGAAGAAGAAAAGGAAAATGTAAAAGTTTTTGTTGCAAATGATCAAAAAAATATTAAAAATGGTCATCCAATCAAGATAAAATATTATGAACCAAAAAAACAAAACAAAACACTTCTGATCAAATTCATTCTGTGTTAGAAGAAGTGAAAGTTCAAAGCAAAGATAAAGATAAACAACAGGTAGGAACATCAGAAGATTCAAACACTATTACTCTAAAACAAGTTCAATCTGAAAAGGAATCTTCTTCTGATGATGTTCAATCCGGAAGTAAACAAAGTTCTTCTAAGTCAAAGAATCAAAGAAGAAGAAAGAAATCATCAAAAAATCTGAACAAAAAAAGGTTTAGAAAAGTTGATCAAAGCAACAAATCAGGCAACAAGACTTAAACCAATAAAATTTGTCTCAGGAGGTTTGTTACATATGAATTCTCTTCAAACCAACAAGGTGAATAATATGAACAAATCTCACTCTGATCTGAATCAACTTTAGTGTCAATGTCAAAAGTTAACAAACAGTTGTTTATGACTCTACAAAAGTACTGTGAAATATGTGATATGAAAAATCACAATACTGTTGAGTGCTATTTTAACAAGTACTGTCACATATGTGACATGAGAAATTATCCACACCATATTGTTATTTTAACAAATACTGTACTTATTGTGATGAGAAGACTCACAATACAGCAAATTGTTATTTTGGAAAGAGATCACACACTAGAGAATTTGAAAATTCAAACATGAGCAAAGGTTATGTTAATCCTCAATATATGAGAAATCAAACTAATGGATTTCAAACATTATCTAATCAACCA
Organism: Flaveria trinervia; assembly: GCA_025506515.1. Classification (NCBI taxonomy): domain Eukaryota; kingdom Viridiplantae; phylum Streptophyta; class Magnoliopsida; order Asterales; family Asteraceae; genus Flaveria; species Flaveria trinervia. The sequence goes on from CM046441.1 coordinate 43,790,048, forward strand.
TCTTTAGGTTTGAGATCTTTTCAAAAGAACAATTATGTGAGATCTAAACAAAATGTGCAAAAACAATTCATACCAAGATCGGTAAGAATGACTACTAAAAAGGTTAGTCATCAATACAAGTCAAAAATTGATCAATCAAATGGTATGAATGTTTCAAAAATAACTCAAACAATTTTCAAAACAAGATTGGTAAATTCATCAAGAAACCTGATTTGAATAATCTTCACTACAAAAAATTTACCATTGTTGATAAATTTGGAAAACCCAAGACCATCTCGGCTTGGGTGGATATCTCAACTTAATTTTCTTGTTGTGCAAGTACGCCCAAGAATACCACTTAATACATGGTATGTGGATAGTGGGTGTAGCCAGCATATGACAAGCAATCCTGCCTTGTTACAAGATTTTAAGTTAAAGGATGGAACACACGTCGCCTTTGGTGGTGATGCAGGTGAAAAAATAACAGGAGAAGGAGCAGCATAAAATGGGATAATAAGCTTTGACAAAGTCAATTTTTGTTCACAGTTGAACTTTAATCTTTTAAGTGTATCCCAAATATGTGATAAATCATACTCTGTTCTATTTGATGATTCATTATGTTATGTTTTGAAGCCAGGTTTTCAGATAAGTAAAGATTGGGTAATCGTTACAGCTGAAAGGGATAGAGATGTATAAAAGCTGGATATGTCTCAAGTTGATCCTTCAACTGAAACAACATGCCTAATTGCTAAAGCATCAAATGATGAAAGCTAGCTTTGGTATAGACGTCTCGGACATTTAAATTTCAAGAATATGAACAAGCTTGTATCAGGAAATCATGTCATTGGACTTCCATCTAAGAAGTTTGCAACGACTGATCACTACTCAGCATGTTTGAAGGAAAGCAACACAGAGCGCCTTATAAGGCCAAGCTCATATATTCAACGTCCAAACCTCTTCAAATGTTACATATGGACCTTTTTGGACCAACAAATGTCAAGAGTATTGGACGAAAGTCATATTGTTTAGTTATCATTGATGACTATACAAGATTTTCATCAGTTTTCTTTTTGTATGCTAAATCTGAAACAAGTGATTTACTGAAAGAATTTATCATTAAAGTTGAAAATCAATTAGAAAATAAAGTGAAAATAATAAAAAGTGATAATGGAACGAAATTAAAAAATGCTACATTGAAATGTTTTGTGCTCAGAAAAGGATAGCTCATCAGTTCAGTGCTCCCAGAACTCCTCAACAACACACAGTTGTTGAAAGGAAGAATAGAACACTGATTGAAGCTGCTTGTTCTATGTTAGCTGATGCAAAAAATTTCTATCACTTTTTGGGATGAAGCTATATCAACTGCGTGTTTTATTCAGAACAGAATCTTAATTGTGAAAGATAAAATGAAAACTCCTTATGAGTTAATGTTTGGAAGAAAACCAAACATAAACTTTCTAAAATCATTTGGTTGTCCTGTTATGATTCTTATTCAAATGTTCAGTTAGGAAAAATTGAAGCAAAATCTGATAGTGGATTTTTCGTTGGATACTCATTTGTTTCAAAAGCTTATCGAGTGTACAACTCTAGGACAAATATAATTCTTGAAACATTCAACGTTAAATTTCTGGAAAATTCTTTTCCATCAGTTTCAAATGGTCTTGCATGGTTATTTGATTTAGATTCATTATCAAATTCTCTTCAATCTAACTTGTTTAATCAATCAGATTGTCTTGATTCTACAGGCCAGAAGAAATCTAGAGGAGATCATAGATCTTTCAGTGAGGATTTAGATTCTGACGACCCAGATGATTCTAGTTAAGACTACCCATTTTTATCATTTGTCAAGGACTCAACAATTCGATTCAATGATAATAATCATGATAATACAGCTTCAGATCATTCAGTCTCTTTTGATCAGGAAGAATCACAACCAATTCCTAATGATGGTACTGAGTTTGTGCAACCTGAGTCTGGAACATCATCCATCTCTAGTGATGCAGTTGATACTAGTAACTTTGATTACTTTATTAACTCACTGACTCAAGTTCCAAACTTCAATCCATATTCTTTTAATTTGTTACATCAGCTCTCCAACTTAAACCAAACAAATCTGGATGTTAATGTTTAATGTGATGAGATTCCAACATCTCATATTCATAAGAATCATCCAATTTCTCAGATTATTGGTTCATTGAATGAGAGAACAACAAGGAGTAAATCAGAACAAGCAAGCTTTAGTATCATGAATTTGAAGAAATCATGAAATCTCGGTTCCAAATGAGTTCTATGGGAGAGATAATTTCTTTCTTGGACTTCAAGTCAAGCAAACTGACGATGGAATTTTTATCAATCAAGAGAAGTTGCTGACAATCTCTTGAAGAATTTAAGTTGCAAGACTGTCAGTCCATACGAACTCCGACAGATGTTAACACCAAGATTGAACCTGATCCAAAAGGAAAATCTATTGATCAAACTATTGGGTTTTGTCACATGTAAAACAAGCTAGTTTAACCATTTAAACTATGAAAACGCAGCGGAAAAGGAGTTTAACATATGGTTTATAATCTGAAAATTTTTACCATTTTAAACCACAAACAAAACCCAAGAATAAGGATCAAAATTTATGTGAAATAGTATGCTATCAAACAAGACATAACAACCATAGGGTGTTCATAGAATCAACCTTTCTTGAACAAGAAGTTGTAGATGAAAAAGATGAAGGTGATGATGTTCTTGAATGTGTAGCCTCCAAAATAGAAGACCTCAAGCTTGTATAACCACAAGCCCTTCCAAACACCAAGCTTGTTAGGAGAGCAACACCAAGGAAATATCTTGCTTTGTTCCTTAAAAGGTCCGAAAATTTCAGCTTGTTTTTCTTCCTGGAATCCGAAAATTCAGCCCCTTTTGGAGAGAGTTTTGCAATGTGTGTGTAATAGAAAATGTGTCTTAGAGAGAGATGAGTTGGAAGAGTGCAAGTAAGTCTTATTCTTGAAAGAACCAAGACTAAAAAGCCTTCAAACCCACACATGGGGCTGCCGAAAATTTGTTTCAAAAATGGGTTCCCCCCATTTTGAAACTTTTATAAACTTGTACTCATTCAACCCCTTCATTTATAAAATTAAAACCTATTCTAATTTTATATCATTAACACACTTTTATTTGTTATTATTTAACCAACTTAAATAATGAAAGAAATAATATCTCATGAACAAACTATCCATGTAATATTGTTCTATTACAAAGCAATGTTTTAGAAAATCCATTTTCTAAATTGGTGTCAATGTTTATTTGTATGATCTCATCAACAAATAAACATTTATTGGTGTTTGTGTAGCTTGTTATTGGCATGACCCGACTTGGATCATAACATACTAATCACATCAATCTTGTATGTGTCTTGGGCATACAAGATCCAACAATCTCCGACTTGCACAAGATTCATAGAAGATTGATGCAAGCAATAAATACCGCCTAACAATGGTTTACTACCCTTAATACATATGACTAAGTTCCATTCAATAACATCATCTCCTTCAAGTACTATACTTGAAATGTTTTAGGTGAATCAATCATCTATCCTTTTGTCGCAGATGTCATGTTAAATCCTAGAGACACAGAGTGATCATTCTCCTATGATTTAACTTTATCAGGCCGTAGACATCTTACTCTTAATGAATAAGAGGGACAAATCCCATCTTGACAACATACGTCTCTCACAATTATCTTATATCATACCTGATCTCAGACTTATGTACTGCCATGTTTCAGAATAGTGAAGAGCTAAGTCAAAATGTATATTCAATAAATATCAAGACCCAATATGTATCTCAGGTCAGAGGATACCAAATGATGTTCGCCTTTACTCAAAATTACTTATGATCAATCAGTAAGATTCCACGTAGTAATATTTGAGATGCAGGTCAGTCCAATATTTGCATCCCACAAATACCTATGAAGTTTGGCAGCAACCTTTTGCTCTATATTCATCCATATGAATATCTACCAATCCAAGTCCATAATACCATTACCTTCATACTTGTTCCCACAAGCATGAACAGCTACGGACATTCTGAGTGAATAATTTACTCATGGATTTAAAACATGCAAAATAGGAATATTAGTTGAATCATTATAACTGAATAATCCATTCAAGTAATAAAGGGTTACAATATCTCATTACATAAATTAAAGATCAAATCCAGTCACTAGAATATTGAAGCCCCATGGCACAAGCATGACTTTCATGCTTCGCCTTTTCAAGAAGCTTCGTGAGTGGATCCGCAATGTTTTGATCCGTGTGAAATTTGCGAATACATATCTTCCCCTTTTCAACTTCATCCCTTATGTAGTTGAATCTTCGTTCAATGTGCCTAGTCTTCTGATGTGCACGGGGTTTCTTGATTTCAGCAATCGCACCCTCGTTATCACAAAGAATTTCTAGCGGGTCCTGAATGGAAGGGACCGCCCCTAGATCGGCAATGAACTTCTTTAACCATGCAACTTCCTGAGCTGCTAATGAAGCAACAATGTATTCTGACTCTATAGTTGATAATGCCACCACATCTTGCTTAGAGCTCTTCCAAGAGATTGCTCCTCCATTCAAGATGAAAATGTACCCAGATTGTGATCGTGAATCATCCCGATCAGATTGGAAACTCGCATTCATGTAACCCTTTACTACGAGTTCTTCCTCACCAGATCCAAAGATTAGGAACATATCTTTAGTCCTCCTTAGGTACTTCAGTATGTTCTTAACAGCCATCCAATGACTGCTTCCAGGATTTTGTTGGTATCAGCTTGTCATGCTCAAAGCGCATGACACGTCCGGTCTAGTGCATATCATTGCATACATGATGGATCCTATAACAGACGCATACGGGATTCCCTTCATTTTGTCTTGCTCATCCTTTGAGCTTGGACATTGAGTCTTACTCAATATTGTTCCTCTTTGAATAGGTACGGTACCTTTCTTAGAGTTTTTCATCTTGAACCTTTTCAAGACCTTATCAATGTACGCACTTTGATTCAAACCTATCAACCGCCTTGATCTATCCCTCTAGATCTTTATTCCTAAAATATAGGCGGCTTCACCAAGATCCTTAATGGAGAAACAGCTTCCGAGCTAGGCTTTTACACCTTCCATGGTTGGAATGTCATTTCCAAATAGTAGATGTCATCACATACAATACTATGAAAATGGTGATGCTCCCACTAGCCTTCTTATATACACATGCTTCATCAGCATTTTTGATGAACCCAAATTTGGTTATTTCTTTATAAAAACGGTGATTCCAACTCCTTGATGCTTGCTTAATCCATAGATTGATTTCTTTAACTTGCATATTTTGTTAGGATGTTTTGAGTTGACAAAACCTTCAGGCTGAACCATATAGACATCTTCCTCAAGATATCCATTTAGAAAAGCGGTTTTGACATCCATTTGCCAAATCTCATAGTCATAATGAGCAGCTATGGCAAACAAATATCCTAATAGACTTTAGCATTGCAACTGGTGAGAAAGTCTCATCATAATCAACCCCTTGAGTTTGAGTGAAACCTTTTGCTACAAGTCTAGCTTTATAAGTATCCAAGTTTCCATGCATATTGGTTTTCTTCTTGAAAACCCACTTACTTCCAACTATCTTGGAGTTAAGAGGTGGTTCAACCAAGTCCCACACTTGGTTGTCATACATGGATTGCATCTCTACGTTCATGGCTTCAAGCCATTTGTCACAATCCAAATTGGACATTGCATCATGATAGGTGGTTGGTTCATCGGAATTTACCACATAGCATCCATCTACGAAAAATCCATATCTTTCAAGTGGATTACTAATTCTACCAGATCTGCGAACGTTTTGTCTATATTGATCAACCACTTGATCATTCTCAACATCCTCATGATGAGTGCTAGTGTCAACCAAACCTGTATCGTGTTGTGGTTCTTGACCCCCCTCAAGATCCACAGTTCTACTACTAGTTCCTTCCATACGGAACTTAGCTTCTAAGAACTAAGCCTTCTTGGCAGCAAACACCTTTTGTTCCGTGGATCATAGAAATAATATCCCATAGAATCTCTAGGATATCCAATGAAGATACACTTAGTGGAACAGCTTTCTAGCTTGTTTAAGGTGGGAGTCTTAACATAAGCCTCACAACCCCATACCTTTAAATATGATAGTGATGGAACCCTTCCATGCCATATTTCAAAAGGTGTCATTTCCACTTTCTTGGTTGGGGCCATATTCAAAATACGGGCCGCAGAGAGCAAAGTGAAACCCCAAAATGATAGAGGCAGTGAGCTTCTAGCCATCATAGATCGAACTATATCTAATAGATTTTGATTTCTCCTCTCGGACACACCATTATGTTATGGTGTTCCAGGTGGAGATAGTTGTGAGACAATACCACAACTTCTAACATGGTCTCTAAAGGCATCACTCAGGTATTCACCACCTCTATCGGTGTGGAGAGTTTTTATTTTCTTGTTGAGTTGATTTTCTACTTCATTTTGGAAGATTTTGAACATTTCAAAAGCTTCATCTTTGTGTCTTAACAAGTACACATAACCATATCGACTATAGTCGTCGGTAAAGGTAATGAAGTATCTTTCATGGTACCTAGTCATTGGTTTAAAAGGAACACATACATCAGAATGTATGATGCCTAATAAATCTTTTGCCTGTTCGGAATTGCCACTAAAAGGTGCCTTAGTCATTTTACCTTGTAAACAAGATTCACATACATCGAATGAATCATATTCGTTTGCTTTTAAAAGACCGTTCTTTTGAAGTGTTTGTATGCTCTTCTTGTTTATATGACCAAGACGGCAATGCCAAAGATAGGTATCACTCAAATCCAATTTGAGTTTCTTAGTGGTGGTTTGGTACAATGAGCTATCATATAATGTGTATTCACGAACCAATTCATAAATACCTTTAACAGGAATAGCTTTAAAATAAAACGTGCCATTTAAAGAAACATGAATTTTATTCTCAATAAATGACAAAACATAACCATATTGTCTTAATTGGGCAACAGAAATAATGTTCCTAGTCAAACTAGGAGCATACAAAATATTGTTCAAAATTGCTTCCAAACCATTTGGAAGCTTCAAGATGTAGTCCCCTCGGCCTTCAACTTGAACCTTTGCCCCATTCCCTATGTAGAGGCTAACATCCCCATTCTTGAAGTCCTTACTTCTTTTGAACCCCTACAATAAGTTGCAAATATGAGTTCCACATCAAATATCCAATACCCATGTGTTAGAGGATATTAAATTTAGATCAATATGGATCATGAAAATTGTACCTGAGGTTTGCCCGGCATCCCTCTTTGCTTGCAACTTTTTGAGATGGACTGGGCAATTTCTTGCTCAATGTCAAACCTCCCCATACTTAAAGCATGGGTCATTTAAAGCAACCTTTTGCTTTTTCTCTGCTGGTTTTGGTGGTGGCACTCTTACGACTCCCTTTCCCTTTCCCCTAAGGTGCCCTTTATGTTAGGATCTGGTATTTGACCAAACACCAACTGATTAACGTGTTAACCAAACCAAATAGTGTGGAATCCTATTTGATTGGTGATCCAATTAGTGAGAACACACGTAGCAACAATAATGTATTGAATCTAACGTCAAGAATCGATTAGGGATCGATCTACAGCGTTCTATGAGCTTGGAGTACGAACTTAGAGGGTTCTGGACGGCTAGGTACGTCTGGAGTCAAAGGGATTCAATGCTTATTTTTCTCCACGAATTAGGTGGTATTTATAGGTTCGAATTACTCATTCGTGCGACTGAACCATCAGCATGGTTCATTCGTGTGATTAAGCCATGCGGTTGATCCATTCGCACAACTGAGTGTTCAGTCGTGCGACTAAGTCAGACGCATGAAGTTGTTCAGGCGTATGAATTATTTAGGCGCATGGACACTTAGTCGCATGGCCATTCGGATGCATGAGAACTTCCCTTCACCAAGTTTGAATGTATTCAATATTATAACATACTGCATAACACTTCAAACAATCACAAACCTATATAATCAAGTCAATATGCGTTAAACAACTCATTAATGAAATATTAAACATTATAGACACAACCAAACATTTTGTATTTCATTAAGTACCCAATAATTACATAAGTGTAAGACATATTACATTCAGATCAGGATCTAGGTACATATATGTATCAACACTTTACCCTTGGCAACATTTACGAGGGTCGGCATATAGCAATTTTAAATTTGCTAACTGGTTGAGCTCAAAACCTGGAAGAGTCTTCAGATCGTGTGGAAATCTGAAGTACTCAATTCCCTTCTCACGTTTAACCGCGTAAACGTTGAGGTCTGCAAAATGTGCCCACGCTATGATCCTGTCTGCCACCTTTTGATGTTTCTTGACCTGATACAGTTTGGTGTAAAGAGTTGACGTTGTAGCGCTGCGTTGGGCTCTTATATCTTCAAAACATGCTACCCATTCAGCCTTTTTGATGTGGACTTCGGCGTCTGAGGCTTGGGCGTTCTCTTTATCTTTTTCTGACTCTTGCTCCATATTATCCAGAGTCTCAAAAGTGTCACTAATAAGAGTTTCTCCCAGATTTGGAATGACATTTCCCTCATTGTCAGTGTAATCTGGATAATGTTGTGCAGTGACATCTTCAATCTCGATCTCATCGACATCCTGAAGCTCATCGTCACTCTCCTTTTGCACAGTTAGAGCATCTTTCACAATCTCATCAGCGTTTAGCTGAAACATTTCTGTTATCTGCTCGTCAGTGAGATCATGAATTATCTCTCCTTCTTTAGGAGTGTAATTCACCGATCTCCTAACAATCCCCTGCTGATCAAGAATCATTATGAGTTGAGTCTTGATCTGTTGGAGGGGAGCAACATCATATTCATCTCCTTGAAAATTTAAATCTACTTGTTTTAAAACATGTAACATATCAATCATTAGTCAACAATCAAAGCAGTAAACATCAATAATAACCATAAACATTAATTATATTTATTTGATACAATATTCACATACAACTATGCATTCTTCACATGATTTAAGTAAGATAAACAACTATGCATTACTCTTGTCTTGAATAGCTGGTGTGTAAGTAGGATCAGCAGAAGATGATGGGGCTCCTTGGTCCTGATTTTTCTTGGTGCGCCTCTCTTGACCTTGAGCTGATGTAGATGCAGCTGCATCTCCTTCTTTATCATCATCATCATCGACATTATCACCTGCATCAGTGCCATCCCCTTGATCATCACAGTCATCATCATCATCATCATCACTGTCATCGTCATCACCATCATCTCCATCTCCTTCTCGGATCTTTAGGGGCTTATCTTGGATCCTTTCAGTCTTAGCATAAGCTTCTTGTTCTGGGCCTCTAAATCTTGTATCCTCTGTACTGAGGATGTTTGCATCTCTCTAGCTCTGTGATCTCTTGGCTCTAAGCCTCTATCCTTTGGGCTTGGGATGCATTAAGCTCCATCAGCTGATTAAGCTGAGAGGCTCGCTGTTCATCTGTCACCAGCAGCTTCAGCACTAACCGGTTAAGATTAGCTAACTGCTCCTCCAACCCGACATATGGGTAAGAGGATCCAAAAACCGCTGGGACCTGTGAGGAGGTCCCGACTCCATGGCCTGTGGTGGTGGTAGTGGATGTAGAGAAGATTGGGGGTGGTATAGATGTGGATGAGCTATAGTGGTGGTGGATGGGAAGTGTGTAACTAATGGAGTAGGTGTGGAAGTGGTGTATGAGGTGGTAGTGGTGGTGGGTGGAATGGTGGATGTAGTAGTGGGAGCTGTGGTGGTGATGAAGGTGAGTCGTCTCTTCTTCTTCTTCATGTCGTGGGGCCGAGTCATCCTCTTCTTCCTCGAACCTGTCGACGAGGATGCTCCCCCTAGAACACGGCTTGGCAGATCAGGAGCATAAGTAGGGTCAGCAGTAGTCTCTCCCAATCCGCCGTGGCGTCCACCAACCGCCCGGAGCCCCTGGTCTGTGGGAACAACCTTACTTCCCACAGTCCGGGTTAGTGGCTCCTCATCTGACTCCTCTTCCTCCTCACAGGTATAAATTCCGGGTGGAAGCCAGTGGACTCTGCAATATCTCTAGTGGGGGCAGATACACGAGATGCACTATCAGTAGTGGGGCCACTTGGTCGAGTGGGCAATGTATCTCCTGCATCCCCGCTATCATTATCATCAGAGTCATGCTCTGGGAGCTGTAGCTGCTCATCGTCGGAGTCGCTGTCTGTATGACGCCACTTACGTCTGCCTGGCGCCACATAACTCTCATTGGCCAAATGGCCTATCAGTCTCTTCACCTGCGGCTTTACCTGCTTACCCCGATCGACTCTCATACGACCCAGGGTCGTATCGTCCATAATCTCTAGAGCCACAGCATCATGGCGCTCCTTAGGAAGTGATGGCAACTTCTTATCAAAAATCAGCTGCAAGAACCTGGGGTACATGCAAAAACCCTCCTTACCCTTTGCCTCCAGGTTCTCCACAAGGTAAGAGAATATCATGCTTGAGAAGCTGAAAGGGTAGTTCAACACCAGTGCCACATAGGCATTCTAGATCTGGTCTGAAAGATCATCAAACCCACCCCTTTTGGAAGCAATGCACTTTAGTATGACATGTGCCAAGTACTTGTACTGGGGACACAGGTTGCTATTGTTGAGCACACCTGAGTTGATGTACCCAGCATACTTAATCCTTAGAAAGCAGCCTCTCACTGTCAGCGGGTGTAGCTTGGTGGGGTATCCAGCATCATCTCCCAGCCCAAGTACACATTGAAGGTCTTTAGCTGTAATCTCTATGTCCATACCAAGGATGGAGCTCCTAATGTTGTATGGATCTCGTGATCTATCCACAAATGCATTCTCCCAAAAGGCCTGGTGTAAAAGCTTGTAGGGAGTGCATGGAGTAGAGATTGCCTTGTGGATCCTTGATCACCTAAGAAACGCGATGATCTCTGTAAACTCGGCGCCATTCCGAGTAGTATGGTCTAGATGAGCACATATTGTGCTTAGGGTTGATAGACCATCTAGCAGCCATCAATCTGAAACACAAGACACATAATCATTAGATACTCACATAACACATTCCAGTTCTAAGTAACTTTTTTGAATTTATTCTGATTCATTCATGCGAATGAATCATGCGACTGTGGTCAGTCGGTTATCCTATCATGCGACTGGACTCATTCGGGTGAATGAACATGCGACTGAGTTCAATCGGTTGGTTGAGCCTGCGATTGGTTCAGTCGGCCGACTGAGCTCATTCGCATGATATATTCGGCTGATTGATCCATTCGGCCGGCTCAATCGTGCGATTGGAGTTCATCCAGACAACCAGTCGCATGACCCACTGTTCGATGAACTGAGGTTCGAATCTTGACCAATTCATGAAATTAAACGTGGTTTAATGGTTCTTTAGACTCGCAATCTCTTAACTAATGACCTATTTAACTTAGTTCTAACATTTTACTTAGTTTCAGTAGGTTATTAGGTCATTTAAAGATTCGGTTCTTGTTTCAATCTACCATCACAAATTAGGGCACCATTTCTCCTGATTTCAGTGAGATTTCATCTCATTATACCTGTATAAATGCAAACACACGTCAGAAGATCAAGAAGGAAGTATAATCGAGGTCTAAAAGAATTTGGGCAGAGTAACGGTATGATGTGCGATTTAATGGCGATTGGGAGTGGTGAGAAGAATGTGATCGACTGTGGACCTTTATATACCGAATCTACGTTCAATCAGCCGACTGGACTCATTCATTCAGTTCATTCGGACGAATGAAGCTCAGTCGGGCGATTGACTCAGTCGATCACCTTCAGTCGGCCGACTGAAGCTCAGTCGGTCGACTAACTCATTTGCACACTCCCATTCGGTCAAATGGCTCATTATGATAAGCCATTCGGGTGAATGGTTCATACTCATGTCCCTTCGGCTGTTTAATGCATGAGTATGGTCCATTCGCATGATTGGTCCATACTCATGGTCCAGTCGTGCGAATGGGTCATACTCTTGAAATTTTTCTAACTTTATGACCATTTGACTTTTAGACCCTTTTAAACTGTTGATTTAACATTATGAACATATGATCATCTCAGACATGATCATTTTAACTTCAAAATTTTTTTATCACCTTAGACGTGATCCTTTTAATAAATTTTGTCACCTCAGATGTGACTCAATTTTTTTATTTGAAAGCACGTGTGGTCACCTCAGACGTGACCTTTTAGATGATAAGCTCCCTTATCAAATTCCATAACATAGTCCGATACTAACATACTGAATATGACAAACTTTGTATAGAAATAAAAGAAATAATACTGAAAACTTAAAAAAACTAAGACATGTTTTTGTGTTTTTATGAGAGTTAATTCCTTACATGTAGTTCTAAGGAATAATTATTCTGAGAGAGCAGCCACAATTATTTAAACCATACATGAATCACTTCAAGTTAGAATTATACAGGATATTCAAATCATTCAGGACAAGTTATTAAAAAAAACTTGGATGCTCTTTCTTTGGTTTTCATCTCGAGTCATTTAGCAAATTTAGGAAATCATACTAGTACGCTTAGGTCTCCACACTGATTTGAACTTTCAAGAATTGTAGCCACAGTGATTGTTAGTATAGTTGTCCACTTAAATCCATACAAAGACTTTCAACATAGTTTGGTGATCGTTTTAAGGTTTGTTTATTTCAACAAGCATTTGTGAATCCCACACTCATATGGTAATCAACATTCCTCAGGAGATTTTTGAGCGGTCTTAGGGTAGTGTTCAAGAAGTGACTATTCATAGAATTTTCAAAGAGAAGCCAATCCTCAGGTCAGTGCCATCGCACAGCAGAGAGGCGGCAAACAACAATGAGTTCTAGAATATATAGGTTATGCTTATCCTCAGGTCAGTGCCACCGCATAGCAGAGAGGCACATAATCTATCTTCTTGTTTGAGCAATTCTTCTTCTTTTAGAATTCATGTGCTTTAGCTCATGCTTTGGTCTTACGCACACTTTTGTGGCATTTATTTTGCTCGTCACCCCTTATTGGAATCTTGTTGATTGTGTTAACCAAGCATAGGTGTTTCCCACAGCTAGTCAAACATTTTAGTTTAATCTTGAGATCACCAAACGGTCTAGTCATCTATTATGTTGAATCTACCGACATATCAGCTATGGTCTAGCAACCTCTAGGTCTACTTTCTTTGTGTTACCTTAGTAGTAGCTAGCATAACTATCATATTTCCTTTTCTATTGCTCACTACATAGACTTATACTTGAACTTTTCATCTTTTTCAATTTTGATTTTTAAAGTCCCAAATGGTTTGTACCTGTGTACTATCATATTCCACACATTAAATCGGTATCACATGTATGATCCTATTTATTATCGGCTTGCCTCTCTTTTTCCCTCGTTTTTTACCTATTCTCCCCCTAAAATACTAAAACCTCTAAGGATTTGCATTTTAGGATTTTAATGAGCAAGAAACGACACTAAGTGTAATTAACAAACTAACATTAAACAAAAACAAGAGAATTAAACTTAAAGAACACTAAAATTTAAAAATTTTAAATGAAACTAGACGCGACGCATCAGACTATACATGGTCATCTTCAGGAATGACCTCACTTTTATTTTTAACACCATTGACCTCTAACAGATATAGAAAACATGGTTTGTCAAAAGCCTTTGTATAGAGGTCAGCGCGTTGAAAATCAGTGTTTATTTTTATCACATCGATTAAATTCTTTTCAAAACAATCACGTATGAAGTGATATTTGATTATGATGTGTTTGGTGTTAGGATGTTGGACCGAGTTCTTAGTGACTGCAATCGCAGCAGAGTTATCAACAAACATAGGAGTGGAAGTGAAATGCAAACCGTAATCCCGCATTTGCTGTTGAATCCATATGATTTGGGAACAGCAGCTTGCAGCAGCAACGTATTCTGCTTCATAGGTTGACAAGGCAACCGAGGTCTGCTTCTTACACTGCCAGGTTACTAATCTTCTCCCAAAGAACTGACACCCTGCTGATGTAGACTTGTAGTTCATCTTGCAGCTGCCGTAATCCGAGTCACTATACACTGTAAGTTCAAAGTCATCATCATGAGGGTACCACAACCCAAGTGTGAGTGTGCCCTTCAGATAACGAAATATCCTTTTGACCCCAATTAGATGATTCACCTTAGGCTTTGCCTGATATCACGAGCATAAACATGTCACATACATGATATCTGGTGTTGATGTAGTGAGATACATGAGAGATCCAATCATCCCTTGGTACATACTGGCATCTACCAGATCACCATTCTTATCGGGTGCTACATCATGGTTTGTAGCTAGTGGAGTGCCAACTGTGGAGGCATTCTCCATGTCAACCGATTGAGAATATCCCGGACATACTTTGTCTAATGTAAGAAGATTCCATTTGGTGTCTGATCCACCTGTAACCCGAGAAAGAACTTCATCTCCCCCATGGCACTCATCTCAAACTCCGCCTTCATAACTGCTTCAAATTCTTTGCATAATTCTTTGTTCTTTGAACAGAAGATTATGTCATCTACATAGATCTGTACTAGCAGTAGATCTCTATCTTTTTCTTTGATAAATAGTGTGCAATCAATGACTCCCTTGCGAAATACGTGTTTCACAAGATGATTTGAAAGTTTCTCATACCAAGCTCTTGGAGCTTGATGAAGCCCGTATAGAGCCTTGTCGAGTTTGTTGACTCTATCTCGATGATATGGATCCTCAAATCCCTCGGGTTGACTGACATACACTGTTTCTCTGATCTCCCCATGAAGGAATGCACTCTTCACATCATGTTGATAAACTTTCATTTTCATATAAGATGCGGATGGCTTCCATCCTTGCCACTGGTGCAAATACTTCATTGTAGTCAATACCTTCAACTTGTCGAAAGCCCTGAACAACAAGCCGAGCCTTGTTTCTGATGATCACCCCTTGATCATCTTTCTTGCATTTCAAGACCCATTTTGTGCCAATGACTTTAGCACCTTTAGGTCTATCGACTAATGTCCATACACCTAACTTCTTAAACTGAAGAAGTTCTTCTTGCATGGCACTAACCCAAGCCTCATCATTTAATGTTGCACTGACATACTTTGGTTCAAACTGAGACACAAAGCATCGGTATGCACCGTCGTGAAGGTATCCTTTTTCCATCACGGAGGCATAATCAGCTGAGTATAGCTGATTTCTAGTTTGAACCCCTGATCTCACATCTCCTATAATGTTATCCAATGGATGATAGACGTTTAGACGTGATCCAGGAGTTGTTGGAACAACCACCTCAGAGTCAAGATTATGAGTATTTGGTTCTAGGTCGGAGGCAGTAGGAGTTTGAGGTTCTGATGAATCCAAAGTATTACTAGTCGATGCTGGGGAACTTGTGTTACTCGGAACCTGTACATCCTGGTTGATCTGATCATTTTCTGCATTGTCTTCATCTGAGGAAGAATCACTCGCATCAACCGCTCCCCCTGAGTTGATAGTATCAAGACTTGTTGAATCTTGAGATGGTGTGTTCAATACATCATACATCATCTTGTTTGCCAACTCGTCTTCTGAAGCGGGAACAGGTATGTGGAAGGTCTTGAAGAATCCATCATAGTCAAAGAAGTAGGCAGGCCCCTTTCCAGCAGGTGGTGTGATATATCTCTGAACATCAACATTGCACCACACCTCTACTTGGCCTGTTGAGTTGTTGTAAACTCTCTTGTTCGGTTTGTTGTATCCTAGAAAGATCCCTTCATCAACCTTCTCACTGAATTTTCCCTCCTGAGTCTTCTTCAGCAGGATGCACGGAGCGCCAAATGGCTCAAGATATACCAAGTTAGGTTTACGTCGCTGTAATAACTCGTAGCATGTTTTTCCATGGCGTTTTACTACCAGAACTTGATTAAGAGTATAACATGTGTTTGCCACTGCTTCATTCCAAACTAGATAGGCAATTTCGAGTCTGCCAGCATTGTCCGTGCCGTCTCAATCAAGTTGCGGTTCTTTCGTTCAGCAACGCCATTCATATTAGGGGTATAGACTAAGGTAAATTGATGCACAATTCCCTTTTCCGTGCAATAGGCCTCCATCCTCTGATTCTTAAACTCGGTTCCATTTTCTGAGCGCACCTGTCGCACCTTCAACTTGTATAGGGATTCAAGTGTAGTTACCAATTCCTTGAAGGTTTCAAATGTTTCAGATTTGGATTTAAGAAACATTACCCAAGAGAACCTTTAGTAGTCATCAGTAACTACATAGCAGTACAAGTCGCCAGCGATGCTTCGTGTACTGACTAGACCAAACAGATCCATGTGAAGAAGCCAAGAGGAAGGTCTATAGAATGAACTTTCTTTTCCTTATGAGACTTCTTCGCATGTTTACCCTTTTTGCATGCAACACAGAAATCCGGGAGTTGAAAGTTTTTGACATTTACTCCCCTCACAAGATCATTCTGGATCAAGTGATTCATTTTCCTCGAATTTATTGACCCATTCTCTTATGCCAGGAGATGGATTCCTTCTTATAGCTTTGGACAAGAAGCATTTGACTTCCTTATCCGTTGTGGATGCCTTTGATAGATCCAAGACATATAGATGATTATATCTTGAAGCTTACATAAGGATATGGTCCTCCGGGATCATGTATTCCTTCTGTAGAACGTAACACTTTTGGTTGTCAAAA
This sequence comes from Flaveria trinervia, assembly GCA_025506515.1. NCBI lineage: Eukaryota > Viridiplantae > Streptophyta > Magnoliopsida > Asterales > Asteraceae > Flaveria > Flaveria trinervia. Next base: position 43,806,751 of record CM046441.1, read on the forward strand.
ACTACCTTGAATCCTTTATCATAATTTTGAGAGACAGAAAGCAGGTTATTTTGTTATTGTTGGACAAAGTTTACCTTATCAAACTTAACCTTCTCACTTCCCACTTCTCCTTGGGTTGTGATATACCCACCTTTGTTTCCAGCAAATGAAACATGCCCTCCTTTAATTTGTCTGACATTTGATAAGAGAGCTCTGTTCCCTGTCATGTACCTGGATGCTCCGCTATCAACAATCCATGTGTTAGTCTTGGAACTATAACGAACACCCTGCACATTCAATGAAAGCATTAGTTCATGTTAGGAACCCAAGCCTTAACTGGCTTGGGTTTCCCTGAGGCATCACATATCACAAACTCAACCCACGAACCCTTTGAGGTTAAGGATTGATCAGAAATCTGTGTGTTCTTATTTTCAGGCACTAAGGAGGTTTTTTCTTTCCATAATCCAGACATGTGTAAGGCCTGTTTGTGATAAACAGATGACTGGCTGATGGGTTGAACTTTAGGTTCACAATCCCTTTTAGGAGGCGTCACTGAGTTCCTCTTAAAAGATCTAGATGTAGATGCAGAAAGTTCAACTTTCTTCCTCGGTGTCTGGTAATAAGTATAGTGAGACACTATGTGACCATACTCTCCACAATTATAGCATGATCTGCTTTCAACTTTACGGTTTATTTGTTTTGGTGGAGATTACTTGTCACATGGTCAACCTTATTATGTTTGGACTGAGACACTACTTTGTTAGATGTATGAGTTGGTTTTACAAAATTAATTGCTTTACCTGGTTTTACATCTTTAATCTCTTGTTTCCCTGGACTTGACATGATGCACATGATTGATTAGATTTTATAGTCTTTTTAGGTTCTTGTTTGACTTTGTTTGACCTTGACTTTAAACTAACCCTTTCGAATTCTTTTTCCAGGTTAACACAAGGCATCTTTCCTATTGCCTTTGAAGTGGCCTCCTTTTGTTTAGGGTCGGATTCACTTGATTTACTTATGGAATCCGGATCATTAACAAGAGGAGTAGACGCCACGTGATCCTTGATGGGGTTATTGTTAATTGGTTTACTTTTGGTGTTCAGCAAGGTCTCAGGTGGTGGTGGAACCACTTTGTATCCCAGTCCCTCCCCATTATTTCTCTCTCTTACTAAGTGTTGGACAATGTGTGATGAGCTTGTCCAACTATGCAGTTTTTGTTTTAATGAATTGACTTCTACTTCTAAAACTGCTCTTTGCTTCTTAGTGTCCTCAGGAGAGTTCAGATAGTACCTAATGTCATTTGCTTGGTTAAAGGCAACTACCTCAGATTCCCTAAGCTGTTTATTTAATAGTTCTATCTTTTCCTTGTAACTGTGATCGTTTTGTTTCAATACTCTATTTGCTTCTGTGCACAGTTCCAGATCCTTCACTAAGCTATCATTATGATCTAATAGCCTCGCAAATTTTGAATCTATAACTTCTCTAAATTTATTACATTCTAATCAAGCATGATTATAAAGAATTGGTCAGTAGTACTTACCTGGGATGTTGAAGAAGAATCGGCCATGAGTGCTGGCTCGGTTGTCTCTCGTTCTGGTGATTCAGATGATGATGCATTTGCAGATTTTTCTTCTTGAGACAGGTAGTTGACCACATTTGCAGTATCTTCAGAATTTGACATCGCGAGCTCTACTGCTATATCTCCTTCACTTGTAGAGTGGTCATCAATATCCTCCACACTAGCTATATTGGACTCTCCCGGTGAGACGAACCAAAAGCTCCAGTCCTGTCCTTCATCTTCATTAGCAGTTAAGGCTTTTGGATCCTTACTTGATGAGTCAGAATTACTAGTTGTGGTCTTGTCTTGACGATTAAATGACGAGAAGGGATTTCCATTACCTATCTTCTTTGGTTTTAGACACTCCCTCTTGAAGTGTCCCTTCTCACCGCAGTTGAAACATGTAACCTTCGACTTATCAAACCCAAAGGTTGTGTCTTTTGTTTCAAACAGGTTATGTCCGGTCTTTTTGACAAACTTTTTAGCTCGTCGGACAGCACTTGCCAGAGCCCACATTATGTCCATACGTTCTAACTCCATTTCATCCACCTGCTCATAATCTTCATCTGCCAGGTGGCAGTTACCTATCTTTCCAGCAACTAATCCATCGTAGGATTGAACCACTACAGCTAGAAGGTCCATATGTTCTCTGGCCACCTCCACAGTTACATTCCCGAGGTTGTTGGTTTTAAGCTTTGCTGCATTAGCTTCAGGTATCATATATTGGGTGCTAGAAGACCCTGACATTTCGGATCCTAACGTTGAGGGTTGTGCTGGAACTGCTTGCCCTTGAGATGAAGGCGGTTTGCAGTGGTGCTCCAGATGTCTGACTGAAGGAGTAGCATTGTAGAGTGCAGGATTCTGATCGTAGTTTGCCTTTTGGGCTCGATACTTCTCCTAAGCTCCTCTTCTCTTAGTTTCAGAATGAAGTCATTTATATCTAACTTTGAGAGCATTCCATTCTATCTGAGATTTGAAACAAATGAAGCCCATTTCTAGTAATCCATTAGCAAAGTTGGATACCTTATCTTCCATAGAAGTAACCACTCCATGAGTGTGCATCTCACTCATCAAGTGGTAGAATCTATCGATCATATTATCAAGGCCTTCTTTTCCCAGAAAAGAGAAGTTGTCAAACTCCTTCTTCAAGGCTTTGGCCTTAATAGCCTTCAAGAAGCAATTCCGTCATACCTCTTCTCCAATGCATCCCAAAGTTTTCTTTGCTTGTGTATACTCCAAATATTGATGGAAAATATCCTTCGGAATAGACTGAGTAAGCAATGCATAGACTTTCTTCTCAACGTTGTGTTTTACCTTCTTTGCATCCGACATGCCACTTAGAGTAAGTTTTACTCCGTCAGCTCCAACTGGCATGCTATATCCCGACTCTATTGCCTCCCACAAATTTGTATCCACTCCATTTAAGTAGATTTCGAAATGTTTCTTCCATTATGGGTAGTCGTCTAACGTAATAAGTTTCGGGGGTTTATTGTGAATCCCTACTTCGTTCTCCAACAGCAGTAGATTCTGAATACGTGTATCTCTACCTGTTGTGTATGCTGAAAACTGATCCTCCATTTCACTTAACTTTACTCTTTGACAAACTACTGATGAATGCGAATGAAGGTATGCAATTGGGCTTATTCGGCGATTGAACAATGTGATGGTTTATCGTGAGACTAAACAACAGCGATGAGTCAGTCGTCGTCCGAATAAACTGATGCGGTTGAGCAGTCCGAATGAAGATCTCAGTCGTACGAATGAGTGTACAAATGAATCCAATCGTGCGGTTGAAGAATGTGAATGAACTCAGTCGTGCGATTGAGCCAATCGTGCGACTGAACCTGCTGAAGTTTGATAATTCGTAGGTTAAACTTGGTTTGGGCCGTAAAACCTCAAATTTACTAAAACCCTAATAGCCGTATGCCGGAAAAACTACACTTTTCGATCAGGAAACGTCCAAGAGTCCGTTAGACACAAAAAGATTGTGTTTTTATGTAAAAACACAATTTTGTATCAAAACGATTGAATCAACACGTAATCAATAGCCAATAGCTCTGATACCACTTATTAGGATCTGGTATTTGACTAAACACCAACTGATTAACGTGTTAACCAGACCAAATAGTGCGGAATCCTATTTGATTGGTGATCCAATCAGTGAGAACACACATAGAAACAATAATGTATTGAATCTAACGTCAATAATCGATTAGGAATCGATCTACAGCGTTCTATGAACTTGGAGTACGAAGTTAGAGGCTTTTGGACAGCTAGGGTACGTCTGGAGTCGAAGTGGATTCAATGCTTATTTTTCTCCATGAATTAGGTGGTATTTATAGGTTAGGATTGCTCATTCGTGCGACTAAACCATCAGCATGGTTCATTCGTGCCATTGAGCAATGCGGTTGATCCATTCGCACAACTAAGTATTCAGCCGTGCGACTGAGTCAGACGCATGAAGTTGTTCAGGCGTATGAACTATTTAGGTGCATGGACACTCAGTCGCATGGCCATTCGGACGCATGAGAACTTCACTTCCCCAAGTTTGAATGTATTCAATATTATAACATACTGCATAACACTTCAAACAATCACAAACCTATATAATCAAGTCAATATGCGTTAAACAACTCATTAATGAAATATTAAACATTATAGACACAACCAAACATTTTGTATTTCATTAAGTACCCAATAATTACATAAGTGTAAGAGATATTACATTCAGATCAGGATCTAGGTATATATATGTATCAACACTTACCCTTGGCAACATTTGCCTTGGGTGCTGGGTGAGGCCTCTTCTTGTTCCCACCTTCATTAATGGTGAGAACGGGTAAAACCCTTTTACCCATGGCTGCCTCGGTAGTTTTGAGCATGGAGTGAAGCTCACTGATGTTCTTGTCCCACCCGTTCATGTTATAGTTCATGACAAAGTTGTCAAACCTTTTTGACAAAGAGTTGAGGGTCAAATCCATTGCCAACTCTTTCAATATGGGACAATTCAGCTTTTCGAGGCGGTCAATGTGGCTTTTCATCTTAAGTACATAAGATGAAACAGATTTGGTATCGTCCATACGACATGCATGGAGTGCTCAAACTGTTTCGAAGTGCTCAACCCATGCTTGTTTTTGGAACGTTTCCTTCAACTAGGTTATCATATCGTATGCTCCATGATGTTCATACTCCTTTTGGATCTGGAGTCATACTTGGCAACATAAGGCAAGAGACTTGGACCGAGTCCTCATTGTATTTTACCCAGTTATTGTAGGCCTCCACATCATCCTCACTAGGTTGATCGGGAACGGATCGTATAATATATATGATCGTTTCTCTTGCTTGAGAACAATTCTCAAGTTTCAAAACCAATCAATAAAGTTATTATGCTTTAGACGCTCCTTTTGGAGAATGGTCCTAAGTGATAGTGAGTGAGCGGTCGGGATTTCATTGTTATCATTATTGTTGGTGGCCATCTACAAAATATAAAAAAGTTCAATTGTGTAATTTCGATATTGTCATATTTTAATAATTAAAACCCCTTTTAAGTGTCTTACACAATTTTAAATCTAGATCCAACATTACATTTAAATAGTGGTTATTATCCCATTATTTAAATTAACAAGGTAGTCAACGTTTTGACAATTGCAACCCTTTACAACTTCTAGGGTATGGGATCAACTTTAAAACATCATATGTATAGTCGGCATGTTTATCCCATCAACACCTTTGTAAACCATATTGTAGATGATCCATTTAATATGGTTTGCAAATCAAGTTACCCTACTTGCACACACATGTGAGTTTTCCAACATAAGTGGTTAGGTGACCTTTATCCCCATATATGGTATCCCCACCTCAAGTCCACAAGTTCCCTCAAAATGGTTAGGTGACCTTTATCCCATTAAGAGTTTCCGAATGACTCAAGTGTTGTGCAAAAGGATGGTGTTAAACTTGTTTATGAAAGAAGTTTAAAGTTTTCATAATCTTAGTTTAGAAAACTCTATGTACCTTATATTTGCATGCTTTCAAATACAAGGTACCCTATGGTTCATTTTTAATAAAACCTCTTTTATTAAAACCATTAATCCTTTTAATAACCTTTTATTAACCACTTAATGAAAAAGAACCATCAAATTTTCAGCTTGTTAAGTTGTTAATGAGTTTGTAATGCATATCCAAATATCAGCCAAACAATCAAACAACAAACATCCAAACAAGCATAAACATACAAGCATGAGTGCATAACCATAGCCACTAAGTTGACCACACTTGTTTGCCATCACAAGTGTTGTCATAAGATCTTTGTAAGGGTAGAGATGACACATCAAAATGGTCCATGAACTCCCACTTGAATACACATCCAAAAGCTTCAAGTGTCCATGTCTTTTGTGTCCTTCTTTGAGTCTTCATCTTGTGCATCTTCTTTTATAAAAATCATATCCTACTATAGTTTTTAATAAAAAAAAATGCACCTAATCTATTTATTACATAACCAAATGAATAAATAAATACAACCCAAAATACAAACCAAATAACAACCCTTACAAGGATCAAAACCAACATGACATACAACAATCACCAAAACCAACACAAAAGGCCAAGCTATGTATGCACCATAATGAGAAACATATTCAACATTCAAGAACAACAATTAATCCCTTATTTCAGCCCTAAAATATCAGCCCCATGAACTAAATTTTAAGGTATGTCCAAACAGCACAATCAACCATTTGATGTAAATCTTTCAAGGTTTACACGAAAGTGCAAGAATAAACCTTGAAACATAAGGGATTCATACACCCACAACAAAACAGCCCCTAAGGGTTGAAAACGTCTATGAAAACTAATTTTTCAAGACCTTTTGAAGCACAATTTCACATAACCGGCTCTAGATGCCATTGTTGGGTTTTGTCACTTGTAAAACAACTAGTTTAACCATTTAAACTATGAAAACGCAGCAGAAAAAGGAGTTTCATATGCTTTATAATCTGAAAATTTTTACCATTTTAAACCACCAAAAACAAACCCAAGAATAAGGATCAAAATGTATGTGAAATAGTATGCTATCAACCAAGACATAACAACCATAGGGTGTTCATAGAATCAACCTTTCTTGAACAAGATGTTTTAGATGAAAAAGATGAAGATGATGATGTTCTTGAATGTGTAGCCTCCAAAATATAAGACCTCAAGCTTGTATACCCACAAGCCCTTCCAAACACCAAGCTTGTTAGGAGAGAAACACCAAGGAACTCTCTTGCTTTGTTCCTCAAAAGGTCCGAAAATTTCAGCTTGTTTTTCTTCCTGGAATCCAAAATTCAGCCCCTTTTGGAGAGAGTTTTGCAATGTGTGTGTAAGAGAAAATGTGTCTTGGAGAGAGATGAGTTGGAAGAGTGGAAGTAAGTCTTAAGTCTTGAAAGACCAAGACTAAAAACCCTTCAACCCCCACATGGGGCTGCTGAAAATTTGTTTCAAAAATGGGTTTCCCCCATTTTGAAACTTTTATAAACTTGTACTCTTTCAACCCCTTAATTTATGAAATTAAAACTTATTTTAATTTTATATCATTAAGACACTTTTATTTGTTATTATTTAACCAACTTAAATAATGAAAGAAATAAATCTCATGAACAAACTATCCATATAATATTGTTCTATTACAAAGCAATGTTTCAGAAAACCCATTTTCTAAATTGGTGTCAATGTTTATTTGTATGATCTCATCAACAAATAAACATTTATTGGTGTTTGTGTAGCTTGTTATTGGGTATGACCCGACTTGGATCATAACGTACTAACACACCAATCTTGTATATGTCTTGGGCATACAAGATCTAACACAAACGCTATACAAATTAATGATTGGTTCTTTGATGTATCTTACTGCATATAGACCAGACATTATGTATGTTGTTTGTGTTTGTGCCAAGTATCAATCAGACCCGAAAGAATCTCACTTAATTGCTGTCAAAAGGATATTCAGGTATCTCAAAGGTAAACCGGCTTTAGGGCTTTGGTATCCTTACGAGGGTAACTTTGAATTACATGGATATACAGATAGTGATTATGGTGGATGTTGTCAAGATAGAAAATCTACTTTGGGTGGTTGTCAATTTCTTGGTCCCAGATTAGTCTCATGGCAATGTAAGAAACAAACAATGTCTTTGTTTCAACTGTATAAGCTGAGTACATTGCTGCATTAGCACGATGTTCTCAAATACTCTTGTTGCAAAAATCAACTACTAGATTATGGGTACAATTTTCTTAAAACACCTATTTACATTAATAACACTGCAGCTATGTTCATTATAGCTAATCCTGTTCAACATTCAAAAACAAAACATATTTCAATATTCGATATCATTTTCTCAGAGATAACTCTAAAAAAGGGTTAATCATATTGATTCAAATTGGAACAGAAAAACAGTTGGCAGATCTATTTACTAAAGCCTTCCTACCAGGACGGTTTGAGTATTTAGTGGAGTCAGTTGGTCTTATTAATCATATGTGAACTTCCTAAATCAAAAGACTATCATAAGTGATCCTCTCAATGTTAATTGCCTATTTGTATTTTTTGTGTGTGTTTTTTTTGGAAAATCCAAACACAAAAGTATAAAATCAAACTCCAAATATAGAGTCTTTTTCTAAGTGTTAGTTTATTTTTAGACAATCTGTTTTGCAATGTGTGAGATGATAGTACATTAGTGAGATCAATTGCATATTTCACTCATTAATAAAGTCTGACATGATCAAATATGTTGTGTAGACAATATCATGCTACTATACTAAAAAAGTAAATTCTTGTGATTACACTAAATCTTCATATTTGTGTGTATTCATCTGAGTACTGTTGAGATGTTTTGGCCTATCAGATTGATTACTTGTTAGGTTACACCACTCACACCTGATGGTGATGTGATTAATCATGAGATCTATTACAAGCATCATATCACTTCTTTGTTATGAGTCATCATAGACCTGAAGTGCTGAGATATCCTCTGTTGTAAGTCATTATAGACCTGGATTTTCTCTTTGATGCAAAAGATGACAATGTGCACAATCTATTCAAATGGATAGATAGAGTTGATCAAATGGTTATCAATGATCATTCTCTATTCATTTAGTAACATGAGCTGGTGTTATACATATGTTTCAGGTAAAAAGTTGACTATGTGTTCTTTCTTGCATATCTTGATGATAGTTGAGCTCTCTAAGTCTTTGTATAATCTACATCATGTCATATCTAAAATATTCCCTCATCAATCCAAGAATTGAGAAAGTAAGTGAGCTGATAGTTTGTCAAAAACACTCATTTTCAATCCTTAGATCTTGTGTCTCCTCTTCTGTGATATCACTGACCTGGAACACACTTGATCAGGATTTATTCATTGTCCATTGCTATTTACATTTTTTTTATTTTAATGTGTTGATCTTCATTGATAAATCTCATTGCAGACATGATTCTTTGTTTATACTAGATTTTGATTTTGATTTCATTTTGATTTTATGCATGTTTTATGTGTGTGCAGGCAATATAACAATGAGTTGTGCGATCTTATTATGTTACCTTAGGAACTTATAGGTTGTTCAAACTTAAAAGTTTAGGGGAGTAATAAATGGAAGAGTTTTGTCTCAGAAGATATAAATAAAATGTTGAATTGAAAGGATGATGCTATATGTTCAAAGTGTATGTGAGTTTGATAATGTAACTTTTGAAAATGATGATATGAACCTATATAAATTTGCAAGTGGAAATGTTTCTTGCAAAAGTTGAAAAGTAGATATTTGATTATGTTTTGAGATTAAAATGAGGGAAAGATAAATTTTAAAAAGTTAATCAACAAGTGAAGAATTAGAAATGTTAAAAATCAAATTTGAGTGTGCAAAATGTAAAAGAACAAATTTGAGGGTCCAAAATGTAAATTTTTGAAAAATTCAAAAACATGCTTAAAATGTTTAAATATTAGTATGAAATATTAGTAATATGTTTAAACAATGTGCAGGTGAAGAATTTTAGAAAACACAAGTGTAAGACTCATGAAAGTCAACTCAAAGTCAACTCATGCGCCTAAATAGCGTTCATACGTCTAAATAGGAGCATGATGAACTTTCAGAAAATTATACAAGTGTTTGGGCATTTATCATATTCCCATGCATCTAAACAGTTACAATAAGTCCAGGAGTTTAACTAAGTGTTTGGGTGTTTCACAATCCCATACGCCAAAACAGTGATATATGAGTCTGTTTTTAACAAAGTGTTAGACGTTTTGAATTTCTCATGCGTCTATACAGTGTTGAAAGTTTCAAGTGTTGGACGTTTCAAGAACTTCATGCGGCTGAATAGTGCAAAAGTGCCTAAACAGTGCTTATGCGTCTATACAGTGCTCATGCGGCTGAACAGTTCTCATGCGTCTAAGTCAATACGGCCAAACAGTGCTCATACGTCTCATTATTTTGTGAATTTTAGGGTTTCATACACACAAACCAATGCTCATGCGTCTAAAATTTCACTTAATATATATTGAACACTTACACGTTTTCTTATTCACACTCAAAATTCTCCAAACATAACTCTCTGAACTATCGACTCTGGTCTTCATCGAACTTTCTGATTTCATTGTTCGAAGCAAATCAGTGTTGATTGATAGATATTATTTGAGTTATAAATGTAAGTTTGTGATTCAAATCAGTAGATTTTGGTTAAATACATGATTATTGAAATAGTCGTTTGACTGTTATTTGGGCGTTCGACACTATGTGATTGAACATTCAAAGTTTAACTAATCAAATCTTAATCATATCTAAAATTGACTCTGGATTAGTAATATGTGTCAAATTTCAAGCATTTGATATATTGTTCTCAACTGAAATCATGATGATGTGTTGATGACAGTTGCACAGCCGGGTTCTTCGAAGGAAGAAGAAGAAGATGAACAGACAAATTCAATTTTTGAAAATTATATAAAAAATTTTTATAAATAAAAATTAGATGAATCAGAAGTCAAATAATTGATTGATAAAATTAATAGATAAAAATTGAATAAATTTAAGAGTTCACAAATTAAATTTATAAGTAAAAAGTCAAAATTGAATTCAATATTACAAATGTAAATTCATAAGCAAAATTCAATGTTCTAATATTCTTTTTCTCTATATTTTTGCAGATGGCATCTTTGAAATTTGAGCCTAAACATAAGTTGTTGCATTCTTAGATGAGGAAAACAGGGAGGAGCTGGTTATGAAGAGATGATTCGATTCTTTTGAAGATCAAAATATGTCTATGCAATGTGTGCTAGACCTTTGATAAATGCAAGATTAATCAAAAGATTTAGAGAACAGCAAACATAGAATAGATGAAGAAGGGAACAAAGCTTTAAGAGCTTTCATTACTTCTGATAGAATGCTTGAAGTCTCTGAACAAGCAAAAAGAACAGCTCTTAAACTTGGAGAAAATGACCCAGAAGACTTATCTGAGTACACTTTCAACGAATGTAGAGATTTTTTCTACAAATCGGTCATCCTGATCATTTTCCAAAGAAACATTTCTTCAGAGCTAGAGTGCATAAACACTGGAAACTGTTGTGTTATATTTTTCAACATTGCATGTCCAAACGAAGTCTAGGTTGGGATTCATTCCCAGTAGACATTGCATCTCTATTATTGCTTTAGCCACTAACAGAAGGTTTAACATGGCTAAATGGATAATGAATGGATTTGTTTTCAATCTTGAAAAAGGAAAGAGAAATAATAACTTAATGTATCCTAGATTTCTCCAAATGCTCATTAATGAAGAAAATCTAGACTTATATGTTGAAGGAATTGAAGGAGATAAACTACAATTGGAGCAAATGTCTGAATCTGTTTATAAAAGACTAGCTATGATCACTGGTGCTCAAAAATTCCTTTATTTGATTATATAAGGAATGTGTCTATGGATGAAGTAGATATCAATCAATCACATTATCATTTATCTAAAGATGAACCAATAGATCCAAATGATCTTATTGAGGATGTTGTAGATGATGTGATTGATGAAGATAATGAAGAAAGTGAGGATGAAGATTCTGAAAGCTCATCAGATGATAATGATTATGATAATAATGATGATGATGGTAATGATGGTGCATCTGAAGCACATCAAGAAGTTACTGATGAAAGGAATGATGAATGTAATGTCAATAAAACTCAGAACTTAATTGAAGAAGCTACTGATGCTGATATTCATGATGATTCCGTTCATGATGTTCAAGAAGATGAACTAGTTATTGTTGCTCAAGAAGAAGATTCATAAAATCAAACTTTTGATTTTGATTTCATGAATGATATGTTATTGAACCAGTATTTTAAACCGAAGTGAATGAAGAAGTTGAAGAAATTCCAGTGAGTACAACACACAATGTGTCTGTACAAACTGAGGAGACAATTGATATAGATGAGATGGAAAATATGAAAGAAAAAATGTGAATAAAGAGAAAGTGATTGAAGAATTAAAGATTGAAAATGATAAACTGAAGAGATGAACATATCTCTTGAGAAGGAAATTCAGAAGTTAAAGGATGAAAATTCTAAGTTAAAAGAAGAAAGTTTGCTGAAAGATGAAAAGATTGTGAGCTATGCAAAAGAAAAAGAAGATGTTATCAAAAATTTTGAAGTAATGATAAGGATTATGACATTCTTGAAGAGAAATTCAAGAAATTATCTGATGAAAATGAAAAATTGAAAGAGGAATTAATAAAGTAAAAGAACCTCAAAAGCCTATTTCACCAGAACAAATGATAAGTTCTGAGATGATGTTGAAGAGAATCCTGAGGTGATTAAAGGAAAAAGAAAACTTGATGATGTAGCAGAAACAATTTTAATAGAGTCATCTTCAAAAGTTCAAAGAATAGAAAGAAATGTTGAAGAGCAAATCAGTCAAGAACAAATTGAAGCTTTAGAAGACATTGAAGAAATTTTTAGTGATGACTGGTATGATGAAGTCTTAGATCAAGAAGACATAGATGAAGCTCAATTTGTATCAAATCTCAATTCACAAGAACCAACTCAAGTCAAGATGAAATTCCACAAGATTTTGAAGATAGATACAACTACCTTGTGAAGATGAAATATAATAGAGTATTTTTGGATTGACTGACTGTTTCTCAAATCAATGATGAATATGAGAAATGCATTGTTGCAGAGTCAGTTGCTCCTATTGATCCAAATGAGATTGTAATGGAACATGGTGAATGGAATAGAGCTAAAGAAAGTATTCATGTAGATGAATTATCAAGCTCTAAGATGCACCATCCTGACCCTGATCATATAAGTATTCCAGCATTAAGGTCTTGGTTGCAAGCTAGGAATTACCCATGGCGGAAATTGAAAAGATACAATCTGTATCCTTGAGGAATCTTGTTAGAAGTTTTCAAGAAACTGAAAAACAATTAAAGAAGATGATCATTCTTGATACTGATAATCCTTAATACCTTAAGATTACCAAAAGAACAAGAGTGTTGAAGCCTCAAGAGATTAAACAGATGGCAAGAAAATCATATGCTCATGATAGCAGAAAAGATCTGATTAAAATGTTTTCTGATCTTAAAGGCAAGCATATAAAGCATCTTCTGAACAAAGACAAATTTTTTATAATGCTAGATCCACTAGAGACTTGGTAAGAAATGTATTACAAAAGGACAATCGATTGCTGAGTTGTTGAATGTTATGATTGCTCCTGATTTCACAAACCAAGTATAGATAATAGCATGGAAGTATGATGAGATATTTGATGCATTTTTTATAAAAAGAGTAAATGTTGTTTGTGATGTATATCACTTTTACTCAAGCATCATATACTTCCAGTGCAAGACTTAAAGGAGTTAAACAGATTACCTTTGATTAATCCATCTGATTCTAAAAGTGGTAAGATGATGGTAGAATTACTGAGAGAGAGATTGGATAGATCAAGTAATTTTCTTAAAACAAGATGTGATCAAGAGACAAGAGTATTTTGCCACATTAAGAAGAATAAAAAGCTTAAGGATTACAATCTGAAGAAGAACATTTCATGATAGAATTTTATGACAGATATGTTAAAAAAGTTACATCTCTTGGTATAAAAGTGATTGATGGTAATCAAAAGTCAAAACCAATTCTCAGATGGTTTTATAACTCTGAGACTTTTGAGCTTAAACTGGTCCGAAATCTCGAACAATAGGATGAGGACATGATTACACTGTTTGATGCTTTTGAACTAAACTAATGCATCCAAGTTAATATCATTCATTTTTCATTCAAAAGTTTGAGAAAGTATCTCTAGAAGTTGCAGAGCAAGACAAGAAGTATTTCCTTTCCATCATCAATGTGATGAATGCTGCAATGAAAAGAATATCATTAAGAAAAGCTCTTGCATATGCAAACATTGTTAAGAAGATTTCAAAGAAATTGAGTTCATGAGAATTTCAAGAAAAGGAGTATTAGAATATACTCAAAGGAAATTCAAAATCCTATTGAGTTATATGCTAATTTGATATAACATGTTTATCAAAAGATACATTGGAAAGAATGAGTAAAATGGAGATAAGACAAATGAAGCTAAACTAGAACAAGACAATCTTGCAAGCAAATTTAAGTCTGCTATTGCTAATGCTTTGAAAGAACAAGAGATGTATAAAAAGAAGCCAATGTTCAAGATCAAGGAAGAACCAGAAGATTTCTTTTAGTGATGAAGATGAAAGCTGAAGATAGAAGATAAAAACTGAAGGAAAGATTACAAGAAAACAAGATTGAATATTTTGAAGACTGAAGACCATGTAAATCTTAGGGGGAGTATTGTTAGTAAGACCATTTGATAGGATCAAATGTATCATCTGTGATGATGTATGAACACAATTCAAAGAAATACAAACAAAGTAATCAAATCAAGCAAGATATCAACAAAATTCACAGTTTCATTAATATCAAGCAAAGACAACTAAAAAGTAAGTAAGCAGTTTTCATCTCTCTTACTAGCTGCAACAATCTAAGCTATTTATAATGAAACAAAAGGAACTAACAAAATTACAAACTAGTCCCTATACTATTACAAATAGTAAAAAGTGTTGGGTTTGCAAGAACATAAAACTAAGTTTAACCCATAAACTTACTGAAAACGCAGTGGAATATCAACATATTATTGACTTACTTATAAGCTGAAAATATGTTCATTAGGTGACCATTTGAATGTATAAAGCAAACCCAAAACAAAGGATCTTAAATATGTGAATAAGCAAGCATGAACACATAAAACAAGCATAATAGACGGCCATTAACAGCTGCCAAAACTACCTTTCAGCAGTTGAGAACAAACTTCCAAAAGGGCTACCAAAAACGTGGATTTGATGAAGATGGAGATGTCAAAATCGGCCAAGACTCCAAGAAGAGGAGGTCCTCAAGCTAGTATACCCCAAGCAATGTGCAAACACTCTTCTTGTTAGGGAGATTAACACCAAGAGTGATTCCAAATCCACTCAATCAGCTAAAAAAACCGAGAACTCTTTTGGGAGAGAAAAGACTTCAAAAACACTTTTCATGTGTGTGTTAGATGATATGGTAGTGTATAAGACCAGCACTAAAGTGATTAGTGTTCAAGAAGGTGAAAACTCTCTCATTGGAGAGGGTTTGGGCGGCCAAAAACACTTGACCAAAATATTTTCCCTCTTAAAATTCACTAAACAAACTTTATAGATTGGTCCCTTGTAAGTTTGTACAATTAACATTTAGTTGTAAAACTTATACACTCTTTTAATTACTTAATGTTATCTAACTAACTTAAATAACACTACGTAATATTCTTGAACAAAATATCCTAATAAGTTGTTCCATCTCTGATGCAACTTATTTAGAAACCCATTTTCTAAATTTTGGTGTTATTATTCAATTACATGATCATATCATCAATTGAATATTAATTGGTGTTTGCTAAGCTTGTTATTGGGTATAACCCGACTTGGATCATAACGTACTAATCGCATCAATATTCTATGTGTCTTGGGCACATAGAATCCAACAATCTCCCACTTGCCCAAGATTCATAGAAGATTGATGCAAGCAGTAAATACCGCCTAACAACGGTTTACTACCCTTAATACGCATGACTTATAGCCATTCAATAACATCATCTTATTCAAGTATCCTACTTGAAATGATTTAGGTGAATTAATCATCTATCCTTTTGTTACAGATGTCATGTTAAATCCAAGAACACAGAGTGATCATTCCTTGTTGATTTAACTTATCAGGCCTTAGACATCTAACTCTCAACGAATAAGAGGAACAAATTCCATCTTGACTACATACGTTTCTCATAAACACCTCGTATCATACCTGAACATACCCTTATGTACTGTCCATTATTTCAGGGCAGTGAAGAATCAGTTCAAGGCATAATACTTGGTGAATATCAAAACCCAATATGTATCTCAGGTCGGAGGATACCAAATGATATTCGCCTTTACTCAAAATTACTTATGATCAATCAATAAGATTCCATGTAGTAAAGTTTGAGTTGCGGGTTAGTCCAATATTTGCATCCCACAAATACCCATGAACCTTGGTAGCAACCCATTGCTCTATATTCATCCTTATGAATATCAAATAATCCAAGTTCATAATAATCTTACCCTCACACTTGTTCCCACAAGTATGAACGACTACGAACATTTAGAGTAAACAATTTACTCATGGATTAAACATGCTAAATTGGAACATTAATTGAAACATTATAACCAAATAATTTTATTCAAATAATAAAGAGTTCCACATATCAAAATACAAAATTTACAGATCAAATCCAATCACTAGAATATCGAAGTCCCATGGCACAAGTATGACCTTCATGCTTTGCCTTTTCAAGGAGCTTCGTGAGAGGATCCACAATGTTCTGATCCGTGTGAACTTTGCGAATACATATCTTTCCTTTTTCAACTTCATCTCGTATGTAGTTGAATCTCCGCTCAATGTGCCTAGTCTTTTGGTGAGCATGAGGTTCCTTGATTTGAGCAATCGCACCCTCGTGGTCACAAAAGATCTCTAGGGGGTCCTGAATGGAAGGGACAACCCCCAAATCGGCAATGAATTTCTTTAACCATGCAGCTTCTTGAGCTGCCAATGAGGCGGTGACGTATTCTAATTCTGTAGTTGAGAGAGCCACCACATCCTGTTTGGAGCTTTTCCATGAGACCGCACCTCCATTCAGAATGAAAATATATCCCGATTGTGACCGAGAATCATCACGATCGGTTTGGAACTCGCATCCATGTAACCTTTTACAACGAGTTCCTCATCACCAGATCCATAGATTAAGAACATATCTTTTGTCCTCCTTAGGTACTTAAGTATGTTCTTAACAGCCATCCAATGACTGTTTCTAGGATTTTGCTGGTAACGGCTTGTCATGCTTAAGCGCATGACACGTCCGGTCGAGTGCATATCATCGCATACATGATGGATCCAATAGCATATGCGTAAGGGATTGCCTTCATTTTATCTTGCTCATCCTTTGAGCTAGGACATTGAGTCGTACTCAATATCGTTCCTCTTTGAATAGGCACGGTACCTTTCTTAGAGTTCTCCATCTTGAACCTTTTCAAGATTTTATCAATATACGCACTTTGATTTAAACCAATCAACCGCCTTGATCTATCCCTATAGATCTTTATTCCCAGAATATAGGCAGCTTCACCAAGATCCTTGATGGAAAAACAACTTCCAAGCCAGGTTTTTACACCTTCCAGGTTGGAATGTCATTTCCAAATAGTAGTATGTCATCAACATACAATACTAGGAAAGTTATTGTGCTCCCACTAGCCTTCTTATACACACAAGCCTCATCAGCGTTTTTGATGAAGCCAAATTTCTTTACCTCCTCATCAAAACGATGATTCTAGCTTCTCGATGCTTGTTTCAATCCATAGATTGATTTCTTTAACTTGCATACTTTATTAGGATGTTTTGGATCGACAAAACCTTCAGGCTGAACCATATAAACATCTTCCTCAAGATATCCATTTAGGAAAGCGGTTTTGACATCCATTTGCCAAATCTCATAATCATAATGAGCAGCTATGGCAAACAATATCCTTATAGACTTTAGCATCACAACAGGTGAGAAGGTTTCATCATAATAAACCCCTTGAGTTTGAGTGAAACCCTTTGCTACAAGTCTAGCTTTATAAGTATCCAAGTTTCCATGCATATCGGTTTTCTTCTTGAAAACCCACTTACTTCCAACTACCTTGGAATTAAGAGGTCGTACAACAAGTTCCCAAAACTTGATTGTCATACATGGATTGCATCTCAACGTTCATGGCCTCAAGCCATTTGGCACAATCCAAATTGGACACTGCATCATGGTATGTGGTTGGTTCATCTGAATCTACCACATAGCATCCATCCATGAAAAATCTGTATCTTTCAGGTGGATTACTAGTTCTACCACTTTTATGAACGTTTTGTGTGTATTGATCAACTACTTGATCAACTTCAACATCCTCATGTTGAGTGCTAACTTCAACCAAACGTGCATCGGGTTGTGGTTCTTGATCCTCCTCAAGATCCACTGTTCTACTGCTAGTTCCTTCCATAAGGAACTTTGCTTCTAAGAACTCACCCTTTCTGGCAACAAACACCTTTTGTTCCAGTGGATCATAGAAATAATATCCCATAGAATATCTAGGGTATCCAACAAAGATACACTTGGTGGATCGGACTTCCAATTTGTTTAGGGTGGGAGTCTTAACATAAGCCTCACAACCCCAAACCCTTAAGTATGATAGGGATGGAACTCTTCCATGCCATATCTCAAAAGGTGTCCTTTTCACCTTTTTGGTTGGGGTCATATTTAAAATACGGGCCGCGGAGAGCAAAGCGAAACCCCAAAATGATAGAGGTAATGTGTTTCTAGCCATCATAGATCGAACCATATCCAATAAGGTTCGATTCCTCCTCTCAGACACACCATTATGTTGTGGTGTTCTAGGTGGAGTGAGTTGTGAGACAATCCCAGAACTCCTAAGATGATCTTGAAAAGCATCACTTAGGTATTCACCTCCTCTATCGGTACGGAGAACTTTAATCGAATTGTTGAGTTGATTTTCCACTTCATTCTTGAATATTTTGAACATTTCAAAAGCTTCATCTTTGTGCCTTAATAAGTACACATACCCATAGCGACTATAATCGTCGGTAAAGGTAATGAAGTATCTTTCACCATTCCTAGTCATTGGCTTAAAAGGACCACATACATCCGAATGTATAATTCCTAATAAATCTTTTTCCTTTCGTTAGTTCCACTAAAGGGTGCCTTAGTCATTGTTCCTTGTAACAAGATTCACATACATCAAATGAATCACATTCATTTGTTTTTAAAAGACCATTCTTTTGAAGTGTTTGTATACTTTCTTGTTTATATGACCAAGAAGACAATGCCAAAGATAGGCATCACTCAAATCCAACTTGAGTTTTTTGGTGTTAGTATGGTACAATGAACTATTTAACACTTTCATGAACCAATTCATAAATACCATTAATAGGAATGCTTTAAAATAGAACATATCATCTGAAGAAACATGAATATCATTTCCAACAAAGATAATACATAATCATGATGTCTTAATTGGGATACAGAAATAATGTTCCTAGTCAAACTAGGAGCATACAAAACATTCTTCAAAATAATATCCAAGCCACTTGGAAGTTTTAGGATGTATTCCCCACGAGCTTCAACTAGGACTTTGGTTCCATTGCCCATGAAGAGGCTAACATCCCCTTGATTGAAGTCCCTACTTCTTTTGAACCCCTGCAACAAATTGCAAATATGAGTTCCACATCCGGTATCTAATACCCATGTGTTTGAAGATGTAACATTAAGATCAATATGAATCATGTATATTGTACCTGAGGTCTGCCCGCATCCCTCTTGGCTTTCAACTCTTGGAGATGGACAGGACAAGTTCTTGCCCAATGTCCAATCTCCCCACACTTGAAGCATGGGTCGTTGGTAGCAACCTTTTGCTTCTTCTCTTGTGGTTTGGGTGGTACCCTTACCACCCCTTTCCCCTTTCCCCAGGTGGGTCCCTTACCCTTGGCAACCTTTGCCTTGGGTGCGGATAAGGCCTTTTCTTGTTCCCACCTTCATTGATGGTGAGAACGGGTAAAACCTTTTACCCATGGCCGCCTCGGCCGTTTTCAGCATTAAGTGAAGCTCACCAATGCTTTTGTCCCAAGCATTCATGTTGTAGTTCAACACGAATGTCTCGAACTTCTTGGTAAGGCCATTAAGGATCAAATCCGTGGCCAATTCCTTCAAGACAGGACAATTAAGCCTCTCGAGGCGGTCAATATGACTTTTCATCTTAAGTACATAGATGAAACAGATTGGTTGTCGTCCATACGACATGCATGGGGTGCTCGAACCGTTTTGAAGCGCTCAACCCTTGCTTGCGTTTGGAACGTTTCCTTCAGCTGGGTTATCATGTCATATGCTCCGTGATGTTCATACTCCTTTTGGAGTTCCGGAGTCATGCTCGCTAGCATGAGACAAGACACTTGGACAGAGTCCTCAGTGTACTTGAGCCAATCGTTGTAGACCTCCTCATCATCCTCAGTAGGTTGATCGGGGATAGGGTCGTCTAAAACATATGATCTTCTCTCTTGCTTGAGAACAATTCTCAAGTTTCGATACCAATCAATAAAGTTATTATGATTTAGACGTTCCTTTTGGAGGATCGCTCGTAATGATTGGTTGGACGCGGATGAGTTATCGTGATTATCATTGTTGGTGGCCATCTACAAAATTTAACAAAGATCTATTTTAGTATTTTCGATATTGTTTTTTAATAATTAATGTCTTTTAAGGTCATTTTATATTAAATTCTAGAACCCAACATTATATTTAAATTGTGCTTAGGTGACCTTTATCCCACGATTTAAATTAATAAGGTGGTCAACGATTGACGGTTGCAACCATTTACAACTTCTAGAGGTATGGGATCGACTTTAAACATCGTATGTAAAGTCGGCATGTTAATCCCATCAACACCATTTGGAAACCATATTGTAGGTGATCCATTTAAATTGGTTTGCAAATCAAGACATCCTACTTACACACACGTGTGAGTTTGCCAAAATGAGTGGTTAGGTGACCTTTATCCACGAATATGGCATTCTCACCTTAAGTCACAAGTTCCCTCAAAATGGTTAGGTGACCTTTATCCCACTAAGAGTTCCCAAGTGACTCAAGTGCTATGTAAAAGGACGGTGTTGATCTTGTTTTCAAATGTTTAGAAAACTCTTTGTACTTGTATTTGCATGCTTTCAAATACAAGGTACCCTTTGATCCTTTGATTAAAACCTATTTTAATCTTTAAAATCATTAAATCATTTTAATAACATTTTATCACCTTTTAATGATTAAGAACCATCATTTTTATAGCTTGTTAAGTTTGTTAATTAGTTTGTAATGCATATCAAAATATCAACCATACAATCAATAACAAACATACAAACAAGCATAAACATAAACAACCATAATGTGCATAACCAAGC
Source organism: Flaveria trinervia (assembly GCA_025506515.1). Lineage (NCBI taxonomy): Eukaryota > Viridiplantae > Streptophyta > Magnoliopsida > Asterales > Asteraceae > Flaveria > Flaveria trinervia. The sequence goes on from CM046441.1 coordinate 43,827,854, forward strand.
TACTATTGTGACCACACTTGTTTGCCATCACAAGTGTGGTCATTAGGTCTTTCCTAAGGGTTGAAATCAACACAAAATGAGGTCGTCATAGGCCCCCACTTGAACTTGCATCCATATGCTTCAAGTTCCATGTGTTTGATGCCATCTTTGGGTCTTGATCTTATGCATCTTCCTGTTACAAAAATTGTATCCTAATAAATTTTTCTAATAAAAGAAATGCACCTAATCTATTAATTACATAACCAAATGAACAAATAATTACAACACAAATAATAAACATAAATATTACAACCCAATTGAATGAATAAAACCAACCATTCCAATCATCCAAATCAAAGGGGCCAAAGGCTAGGTTATGCACTATCAAGAGAACAATCAAAACATCATTCAAAAACAATAAAACCCCATCAAACCCAAAATTTTCAGCCAACATAAACTGAAAAATTGGGTTTGTTTGTCCAAACAAACAACATCCAAAATTATCAACCAATTGATATTTCCATCTTTCAAAGTTTAATCATAAGCATGAAGATATAACTATGAAAGACTTGGGGTTTACAAAATCAGCCAAAATCAGCCTCTAATAGGTTGATAATAATCTTCTAAAACCGATTTTAAAGAACAAGAACAAGCAATTTATCCACATAACCGGCTCTTGATGCCATTGTTGGGTTTGCAAGAACATAAAAAAGTTTAACCCATTAAACTTACTGAAAACGCAGCGGAATATCAACATATTATTGACTTACTTATAAGCTGAAAAATATGTTCATTAGGTGACCATTTGAATGTATAAAGCAAACCCAAAACAAAGGATCTTAAAATGTGAATAAGCAAGCATGAACACATAAAACCAGCATAATAGACAGCCATAACAAGCTGCCAAAACTACCTTTCAGCAGTTGAGACAATACTTCCAAAAGGGCTGCCAAAAACGTGGATTTGATGAAGATGGAGATGTCAAAATCGGCCAAGACTCCAAGAAGAGGAGGTCCTCAAGCTAGTATACCCCAAGCAATGTGCAAACACTCTTCTTGTTAGGGAGATTAACACCAAGAGTGATTCCAATCCACTCAATCAGCTGAAAAAAACCGAACTCTTTTGGGAAGAAAACTTCAAAAACACTTTGCATGTGTGTGTTAGATGATATGGTAGTGTGTAAGACCAGCACTAAGTGATTAGTGTTCAAGAAGGTGAAACCCCTCATTGGAGAGGGTTTGGGCGGCCAAAAACACTTGACCAAAATATTTCCCTCTTAAAATTCACTAAACAAACTTTATAGATTGGTCCCTTGTAAGTTTGTACAATTAACATTTAGTGTAAAACTTATACACTCTTTTAATTACTTAATGTTATCTAACTAACTTAAATAACACTAAGTAATATTCTTGAACAAAATATCCTAATAAATTGTTCCATCTCTCATGCAACTTATTTAGAAAACCCATTTTCTAAATTTGGTGTTATTATTCAATTACATGATCATATCATCAATTGAATATTAATTGGTGTTTGCTAAGCTTGTTATTGGGTATAACCCGACTTGGATCATAACGTACTAACCGCATCAATATTCTGTGTCTTGGGCACATAGAATCCAACAATCTCCCACTTGCCCAAGATTCATAGAAGATTGATGCAAGCAGTAAATACCGCCTAACAACGGTTTACTACCCTTAATACGCATGACTTATAGCCATTCAATAACATCATCTTATTCAAGTATCCTACTTGAAATGATTTAGGTGAATTAATCATCTATCCTTTTGTTACAGATGTCATGTTAAATCCAAGAACACAGAGTGATCATTCCTTGTTGATTTAACTTATCAGGCCTTAGACATCTAACTCTCAACGAATAAGAGGAACAAATTCCATCTTGACTACATACGTTTCTCACAAACACCTCGTATCATACCTGAACATACCCTTATGTACTGTCCATTATTTCAGGGCAGTGAAGAATCAGCTCAAGGCATAATACTTGGTGAATATCAAAACCCAATATGTATCTCAGGTCGGAGGATACCAAATGATATTCGCCTTTACTCAAAATTACTTATGATCAATCAATAAGATTCCATGTAGTAAAGTTTGAGTTGCGGTTAGTCCAATATTTGCATCCCACAAATATCTGAACCTTGGTAGCAACCCATTGCTCTATATTCATCCTTATGAATATCAACCAATCCAAGTTCATAATAATCTTACCCTCACACTTGTTCCCACAAGTATGAACGACTACGGACATTTAGAGTAAACAATTTACTCATGGATTAAACATGCTAAATTGGAACATTAATTGAAACATTATAACCAAATAATTTTATTCAAATAATAAAGAGTTCCACATATCCAAATACAAAATTTACAGATCAAATCCAATCACTAGAATATCGAAGTCCCATGGCACAAGTATGACCTTCATGCTTTGCCTTTTCAAGGAGCTTCGTGAGAGGATCCGCAATGTTCTGATCCGTGTGAACTTTGCGAATACATATCTTTCCTTTTTCAACTTCATCTCGTATGTAGTTGAATCTCCGCTCAATGTGCCTAGTCTTTTGGTGAGCACGAGGTTCCTTGATTTGAGCAATCGCACCCTCGTTGTCACAAAAGATCTCTAGGGGGTCCTGAATGGAAGGACAACCCCCAAATCGGCAATGAATTTCTTTAACCATGCAGCTTCTTGAGCTGCCAATGAGGCGGCGACGTATTCTGATTCTGTAGTTGATAGAGCCACCACATCCTGTTTGGAGCTTTTCCATGAGACCGCACCTCCATTCAGAATGAAAATATATCCCGATTGTGACCGAGAATCATCACGATCGGTTTGGAAACTCGCATCCGTGTAACCTTTTACAACGAGTTCCTCATCACCAGATCCATAGATTAAGAACATATCTTTTGTCCTCCTTAGGTACTTAAGTATGTTCTTAACAGCCATCCAATGACTGTTTCCAGGATTTTGCTGGTAACGGCTTGTCATGCTTAAAGCGCATGACACGTCCGGTCGAGTGCATATCATCGCATACATGATGGATCCAATAGCAGATGCGTATGGGATTGCCTTCATTTTATCTTGCTCATCCTTTGAGCTAGGACATTGAGTCGTACTCAATATCGTTCCTCTTTGAATAGGTACGGTACCTTTCTTAGAGTTCTCCATCTTGAACCTTTTCAAGATTTTATCAATATACGCACTTTGATTTAAACCAATCAACCGCCTTGATCTATCCCTATAGATCTTTATTCCCAGAATATAGGCAGCTTCACCAAGATCCTTGATGGAAAAACAACTTCCAAGCCAGGTTTTTACACCTTCCAGGGTTGGAATGTCATTTCCAAATAGTAGTATGTCATCAACATACAATACTAGGAAAGTTATTGTGCTCCCACTAGCCTTCTTATACACACAAGCCTCATCAGCGTTTTTGATGAAGCCAAATTTCTTTACCTCCTCATCAAAACGATGATTCCAGCTTCTCGATGCTTGTTTCAATCCATAGATTGATTTCTTTAACTTGCATACTTTATTAGGATGTTTTGGATCGACAAAACCTTCAGGCTGAACCATATAAACATCTTCCTCAAGATATCCATTTAGGAAAGCGGTTTTGACATCCATTTGCCAAATCTCATAATCATAATGAGCAGCTATGGCAAACAATATCCTTATAGACTTTAGCATCGCAACAGGTGAGAAGGTTTCATCATAATCAACCCCTTGAGTTTGAGTGAAACCCTTTGCTACAAGTCTAGCTTTATAAGTATCCAAGTTTCCATGCATATCGGTTTTCTTCTTGAAAACCCACTTACTTCCAACTACCTTGGAATTAAGAGGTGGTACAACAAGTTCCCAAACTTGATTGTCATACATGGATTGCATCTCAACGTTCATGGCCTCAAGCCATTTGTCACAATCCAAATTGGACACTGCATCATGGTATGTGGTTGGTTCATCTGAATCTACCACATAGCATCCATCCATGAAAAATCCGTATCTTTCAGGTGGATTACTAGTTCTACCACTTTTACGAACGTTTTGTGTGTATTGATCAACTACTTGATCAACTTCAACATCCTCATGTTGAGTGCTAACTTCAACCAAACGTGCATCGGGTTGTGGTTCTTGATCCTCCTCAAGATCCACTGTTCTACTGCTAGTTCCTTCCATAAGGAACTTTGCTTCTAAGAACTCACCCTTTCTGGCAACAAACACCTTTTGTTCCAGTGGATCATAGAAATAATATCCCATAGAATCTCTAGGGTATCCAACAAAGATACACTTGGTGGATCGGACTTCCAATTTGTTTGGGGTGGGAGTCTTAACATAAGCCTCACAACCCCAACCCTTAAGTATGATAGGAATGGAACTCTTCCATGCCATATCTCAAAAGGTGTCCTTTCCACCTTTTTGGTTGGGGCCATATTTAAAATACGGGCCGCGGAGAGCAAAGCGAAACCCCAAAATGATAGAGGTAATGTGCTTCTAGCCATCATAGATCGAACCATATCCAATAAGGTTCGATTCCTCCTCTCAGACACACCATTATGTTGTGGTGTTCCAGGTGGAGTGAGTTGTGAGACAATCCCACAACTCCTAAGATGATCTTGAAAAGCATCACTTAGGTATTCACCTCCTCTATCGGTACGGAGAACTTTAATCGACTTGTTGAGTTGATTTTCCACTTCATTCTTGAAGATTTTGAACATTTCAAAAGCTTCATCTTTGTGCCTTAATAAGTACACATACCCATAGCGACTATAATCGTCGGTAAAGGTAATGAAGTATCTTTCACCATTCCTAGTCATTGGCTTAAAAGGACCACATACATCCGAATGTATAATTCCTAATAAATCTTTTGCCCTTTCGTTAGTTCCACTAAAGGGTGCCTTAGTCATTTTCCTTGTAAACAAGATTCACATACATCAAATGAATCACATTCATTTGTTTTTAAAAGACCATTCTTTTGAAGTGTTTGTATACGTTTCTTGTTTATATGACCAAGACGACAATGCCAAAGATAGCATCACTCAAATCCAACTTGAGTTTTTTGGTGTTAGTATGGTACAATGAACTATTTAAAGCATTTTGATGAACCATTCATAAATACCATTAATGGGAATTGCTTTAAAATAGAACATATCATTTGAAGAAACATGAATATCATTTCAACAAAAGATAATACATAATCATGATGTCTTAATTGGGATACAGAAATAATGTTCCTAGTCAAACTAGGAGCATACAAAACATTCTTCAAAATAATATCCAAGCCACTTGGAAGTTTTAGGATGTAGTCCCCACGAGCTTCAACTAGGACTTTGGTTCCATTGCCCATGAAGAGGCTAACATCCCCTTGATTGAAGTCCCTACTTCTTTTGAACCCCTGCAACAAATTGCAAATATGAGTTCCACATCCGGTATCTAATACCCATGTGTTTGAAGATGTAACATTAAGATCAATATGAATCGTATATTGTACCTGAGGTCTGCCCGGCATCCCTCTTGGCTTTCAACTCTTGGAGATGGACAGGACAATTTCTTGCCCAATGTCCAATCTCCCCACACTTGAAGCATGGGTCATTGGTAGCAACCTTTTGCTTCTTCTCTTGTGGTTTGGGTGTACCCTTACCACCCCTTTCCCCTTTCCCCAGGCGGGTCCCTTACCCTTGGCAACCTTTGCCTTGGGTGCAGGATGAGGCCTTTTCTTGTTCCCACCTTCATTGATGGTGAGAACGGGTAAAACCCTTTTACCCATGGCCGCCTCGGCCGTTTTCAGCATTGAGTGAAGCTCACCAATGCTTTTGTCCCAAGCATTCATGTTGTAGTTCAACACGAATGTCTCGAACTTCTTGGTAAGGCCATTAAGGATCAAATCCGTGGCCAATTCCTTCGAGACAGGACAATTAAGCCTCTCGAGGCGGTCAATATGACTTTTCATCTTAAGTACATAAGATGAAACAGATTGGTTGTCGTCCATACGACATGCATGGAGTGCTCGAACCGTTTCGAAGCGCTCAACCCTTGCTTGCGTTTGGAACGTTTCCTTCAGCTGGGTTATCATGTCATATGCTCCGTGATGTTCATACTCCTTTTGGAGATCCGGAGTCATGCTCGCTAGCATGAGACAAGACACTTGGACAGAGTCCTCAGTGTACTTGAGCCAATCGTTGTAGGCCTCCTCATCATCCTCAGTAGGTTGATCGGGGATAGGGTCGTCTAAAACATATGATCTTCTCTCTTGCTTGAGAACAATTCTCAAGTTTCGATACCAATCAATAAAGTTATTATGATTTAGACGTTCCTTTTGGAGGATCGCTCGTAATGATTGGTTGGACGCGGATGAGTTATCGTGATTATCATTGTTGGTGGCCATCTACAAAATTTAACAAAGATCTATTTTAGTATTTTCGATATTGTTATTTTTAATAATTAATGTCTTTTAAGGTCATTTTATATTAAATTCTAGAACCCAACATTACATTTAAATTGTGGTTAGGTGACCTTTATCCCACGATTTAAATTAATAAGGTGGTCAACGATTGACGGTTGCAACCATTTACAACTTCTAGAGGTATGGGATCGACTTTAAACATCGTATGTAAAGTCGGCATGTTAATCCCATCAACACCATTTGGAAACCATATTGTAGGTGATCCATTTAACATGGTTTGCAAATCAAGACATCCTACTTACACACACGTGTGAGTTTGCCAAAATGAGTGGTTAGGTGACCTTTATCCCACGAATATGGCATTCTCACCTTAAGTCACAAGTTCCCTCAAAATGGTTAGGTGACCTTTATCCCACTAAGAGTTCCCAAGTGACTCAAGTGCTATGTAAAAGGACGGTGTTGATCTTGTTTTCAAATGTTTAGAAAACTCTTTGTACTTGTATTTGCATGCTTTCAAATACAAGGTACCCTTTGGTCCTTTGATTAAAACCTATTTTAATCTTTAAAATCATTAAATCATTTTAATAACATTTTATCACCTTTTAATGATTAAGAACCATCATTTTTATAGCTTGTTAAGTTTGTTAATTAGTTTGTAATGCATATCAAAATATCAACCATACAATCAAATAACAAACATACAAACAAGCATAAACATAAACAACCATAATGTGCATAACCAAAGCTACTATTGTGACCACACTTGTTTGCCATCACAAGTGTGGTCACTAGGTCTTTCCTAAGGGTTGAAATCAACACAAAATGAGGTCATCATAGGCCCCCACTTGAACTTGCATCCATATGCTTCAAGTTCCATGTCTTTGATGTCCATCTTTGGGTCTTGATCTTGTGCATCTTCCTATTACAAAAATTGTATCCTAATACATTTTTCTAATAAAAGAAATGCACCTAATCTATTAATTACATAACCAAATGAACAAATAATTACAACCCAAAAAAACATAAATATTACAACCCAATTGAATGAATAAAACAACCATTCCAATCATCCAAATCAAAGGGGCAAAGGCTAGGTTATGCACTATCAAGAGAACAATCATAAACATCATTCAACAAACTAAATAAACCCCATCAAACCCAAAATTTTCAGCCAACATAAACTGAAAATTTGGGTTTGTTTGTCCAAACAAACAACATCCAAAATTATCAACCAATTGATATTTCCATCTTTCAAAGTTTAATCATAAGCATGAAGATATAACTATGAAAGACTTGGGGTTTACAAAATCAGCCAAAATCAGCCTCTAATAGGTTGATAATAATCTTCTAAAACCGATTTTAAAGAACAAGAACAAGCAATTTATCCACATAACCGGCTCTTGATGCCATTGTTGGGTTTGCAAGAACATAAAACTAAGTTTAACCCATTAAACTTACTGAAAACGCAGCGGAATATCAACATATTATTGACTTGCGTATAAGATGAAAAATATGTTCATTAGGTGACCATTTGAATGTATAAAGCAAACCCAAAACAAAGGATCTTAAAAATATGAATAAGCAAGCATGAACACATAAAACCAGCATAATAGACAGCCATTAACAAGCTACCAAAACTACCTTTCAGCAGTTGAGAACAATACTTCCAAAAGGGCTGCCAAAAACGTGGATTTGATGAAGATGGAGATGTCAAAATCGGCCAAGACTCCAAGAAGAGGAGGTCCTCAAGCTAGTATACCCCAAGCAATGTGCAAACACTCTTCTTGTTAGGGAGATTAACACCAAGAGTGATTCCAAATCCACTCAATCAGCTGAAAAAAACCGAGAACTCTTTTGGGAGAGAAAAGACTACAAAAACACTTTGCATGTGTGTGTTAGATGATATGGTAGTGTATAAGACCAGCACTAAAGTGATTAGTGTTCAAGAAGGTGAAAACCCTCTCATTGGAGAGGGTTTGGGCGGCCAAAAACACTTGACCAAAATATCTTCCCTCTTAAAATTCACTAAACAAACTTTATAGATTGGTCCCTTGTAAGTTTGTACAATTAACATTTAGTTGTAAAACTTATTCACTCTTTTAATTACTTAATGTTATCTAACTAACTTAAATAACACTAAGTAATATTCTTGAACAAAATATCCTAATAAGTTGTTCCATCTCTGATGCAACTTATTTAGAAAACCCATTTTCTAAATTTGGTGTTATTATTCAATTACATGATCATATCATCAATTGAATATTAATTGGTGTTTGCTAAGCTTGTTATTGGGTATAACCCGACTTGGATCATAACGTACTAACCGCATCAATATTCTATGTGTCTTGGGCACATAGAATCCAACAAAAAGACACATAAGATAACATGTAATCTTTCTAGAGAACTAACACGTAGTGAAAGCAAAAGAGGGAAAAAGATTCAGGATATTCCAGTGGTTTCCGAATATTCAGAAGTGTTTCCTGAAGATCTACCGGGACTCCCTCCAAAACCGACGAGTCAAGTTTTAGATTGACCTACTATCCGGTGATGCACCAGTAGCTAAGGCACTATATCGACTCGCCCCTCCCGAGATGAAATAACTAATGTTGCAGATCCAGCACTACTCGACAAGGGATTATTCGACCGAGTGTTTCTCCATGGGGTGCACCAGTCCTATTTGTGAAGAAGAAGGATGGAACCCTACGGATGTGCATTGATTACTGGGAGATAAAGAAGCTGACGATAAAGAATTGTTATCCTCTCCTAAGGATTGCCGACCTATTCGAGCAATTACAGGGAGCTAGTTACTTTTCTAAGATAGATTAATACCGGGACACCATCAGCTGAAGATAAGGGAAGAAGCATACCAAAACAGCTTTAAGGATGAGATACAAACATTATTAGTATCTAGTCATGTCGTTTGGATTGACTAACGCACCAACGGCGTTTATGGATCTCAAGAATTGTGTATGTCGCCTGTATCTTGACAAGTTCGTGATTGTGTTTATTGATGATATCTTGATCTACTCCGTAGTAAAGAGGAGCATGAGAAACACCTTAGGTTAATTCTCGAGTTGCTAAAAATGAACAACTATATGCCAAGTTCTCCATATGTGAATTTTGGATGCGAGAAATCCAATTTTTAGGGCATGTAGTAAATGAGAATGGAATTCAAGTTGACCCTTCTAAGATTGAGGCGATTAAGGACTGGAAAATTCGTGAAACTCCAACCGAGATAAGGCAATTTCTTGGATTGGCCGGATACTCCCGAAGGTTTATTAAAGACTTCTCGCGCATTGTGCAACCATTGACTACTCTGACAAAGAAGAACATAACCTTTGTGTGGGAACGAGAGCATAATGAAGCATTCAAAACACTCATGGAAAAGTTGTGTAGTGCACCTATCCTCACTCTCCTAGAAGGAATTGAGAATTTCGTGGTCTATTGTGACGCTTCGTACCAAGGACTAGAATGTGTGCGAATGAAATGCATCAAACTAATCACTTATGCATCGAGACTACTAAATGATCATGAGAAGAACTACATAACGCATGATTTAGAATTGGATGCCGTGGCGTTTGCACTCAAAATATGGACACATTATCTCTATGGCACGAAATGCATTATTTACACTCATCATTGGAGTTTGCCGCACATTTTGGATCAAAAGATGCTGAAGATGCGCCAACGAAGATGGGTCGAGTTACTGAGTGACTACGAATGTGAGATACGCTACCATCCTGGTAAGGCCAATGTAGTGGCCGATGCTATGAGCCAGAAAGAAAGGGAAAAACCTTCACGCGTCCGTGCCTTAAGGATGAGTGTGTACACCAACCTCGTCACAAGACTAAAGAAAGCACAAAGTGAAGTGCTAAATGAGGACAAGCTAGCGGGAGAAATGTTGACAGGAATGGAGAAGCATTTGGAGCTGAACAGCGATGGTATGTATAAATGTGAAGGGAGAACGTGGGTACCAAAGCACGGGAGAATTAGAGTGGTGATTCTCGACGAAGCCCACAAGTCTAGGTACTCGGTTCACCCCAGAAGTGACAAGATGTACAATGATCTGAAGGCCCTTTTCTGGTGGCCTAGAATCAAGAAGTCCATAACCATTTATGTTAGCAAGTGTTTGACGTGTGCCATGGTGAAGGCTGAAAACCAGAAACCATCAGGGACATTACAACAGCCTGAAATTCCAGAATGGAAGTGGGATAATGTCACCATGGATTTCATCACAAAACTACCCAGAACCTTTAAAGGCCATGACACAATTTGGGTAATAGTGGACAGCTTAACCAAATCTGCTCACTTCTTGCCGATTAGGGAAGACTATGATCTAATGAAACTGGGTAGTCGTATATTGATGAAATAGTGACCAGGCATGGTGTGCCCTTGTCAATCATCTCCGACCATGATAGTGACCAGGCATGGTACGATCTAACGAAACTGGGTTAGTCGTATATTGATGAAATAGTGACCAGGCATGGTGTGCCCTTGTCAATCATCTCCGACCATGATAGCCGTTTCACTTCATGTTTCTGGAAATCACTCCAGCAAGCATTAGGAACCTGTTTAGATTTAAGCACTTCATACCACCCACAAACTGATGGACAGAGTGAAAGAACTATTCAAACCCTCGAAGATATGCTAAGAGCTTGCGTGATTGACTTTGAAGGGAACTGGGACAACCATCTTCCTTTGGTAGAGTTCTCCTATAATAATAGTTACCACACAAGTATTAAGGAAGCTCCGTATGAGGCCCTATATGGTCTGAAATGCTGATCACCAATGAATTGTAATGAGATTGGTGACAACCAAGTATTGGGTCCCGACATCATGTTGGAAACCACCGACAAGATATTTAAATTAAGGAGCGCTTAAGAGCAGCCAGGGATCATCAAAAGAAATATGCTGACAAAAGACGAAAACCTTTAGAGTTTTAAGTGGGTCACAAGGTAATGTGAAAGTGGCACCATGGAAAGGTACCGTGAGGTTGGAAAGAGAGAAAACTAAGCCCGAGAGACATTGGACCATTCGAGATACTAGCAAGAGTTGACCTCGTGGCATATAAATTAGAACTGCCATAGGATTTGAGTTACATACCTGACACCTTCCATGTGTCAAACCTTAAAAAGTGCTTGGTGGACAAGACCTTGGAGATACCATTGAGGGAAGTTAGGATAAACGATAAGTTAAACTTTATGGAAGAACCCATAGAGATCACTAACTGGCTAGTCATGAAACTAGACGAAGTCACATACCCAAGGTAAAAGTAAGATGGAATTCTAGGGGAGGACCTGAATTCACATGGGAACGAGAGGATGAAATGAGGAAGAGTTACCCGCCTCTCTTCAAACCACCCGTACCGAATATAAGCGAAACTAAAATTTCATGATGAAATTTCCTACAAATGGGAGAATGTAACAACTGACCTCCAGGTCAAAGCTTTAACCTTACCGACCTGCATCTTTTCCTATTCTAGTAGTATTATTTCTACTATCATTGATACTATTCTCCTTTTCAAGCTAATGATTCTATACTTTTGTCTTAAATGATCCTTTTTGGAGATAATGCTTGAAGGTTGACCGCATTTCTTAATGTGGATGAAGTGTTCATCATCCGTATTTCTCCTTGTTCAACCGCATTTGGCAAATGAGAATGAGCATGGTTATCCGCATTTGCTAATGCAGATGGGAACTCGGCCACATTTGGAAAATGCGAATGAACGTCTTCACCTTGTTATGATTTTTCCTACTTATGCTTTGTGACGATTTAGTGGGTTCAAGCCTTAGTTAGGGAATCTTAGTGTCCTAGGAAAGCTATTTAGTCACCCCTAGAAAATTTAAATGAAAGAGGAAACAATTAAATTGTGTATGTGCCTACACACTTAATTTTTGGTTAATACATGCATGGTCATGCACGAGAGACACCAACTAAACTAAATTATACCACCCAAAATACTACATAATATTACTCAACATCATAAATAAATTTAAAAACTCCCTCTACAAGCCAAATTCGGCCGCCCCATTCAACCACTCACCACCCTTCTACAACACACCCCTTCTAACCACTACCATTTCATGCAATCTTCCTAACCTCTATACACTCCACCCTCTTCTCTCCATCTCGGATTCTCTCTAAGAGAAAAACACACACTCACTCACGGTTCCACCTCCATTTTCAGCCACATTCAAAGGACAACTACAACATTTTCATTGGCCAAACTCTAACCGCAAGGAAGTGAAGGTTGTGAGCTTGTGGTGCTCGGACCTTGCAAGATTGTGGTTCTCCAGCACTTGTTCGAGATTCTCCGGCTTTGTCCAAGGGACTCTAGGTCATTCTTGACTAGCTACACCCTCCAAACCACGGGTTACACCAAGTATAAGCTTCATGTCACCCGGTTTTGGTCATTTCATGTGCTTGACTTCATTTTTCATTCAAAACCTTACCATTTTCATATCTAATAGAAACTTGCTGCTTGACTTCATGTGCTCTTCACGTTCTTGAAGGTACTCCCTCGTTTATACATGACATTCAATAGGTGTAACATGGTTTACACCTAGAAAACCCTCTTTTTGGGTGTATTTACACCACCCGACTTGCACAACTTGTAACCTATTCAAAATGGGTCTTCTAACCTTCTAATAACCTGCTTTTAATGTTACAAAAGGTTTGGGTAATGTTCAATCACAACTTATAGCATGTAACACATGTGTAATGGGTGAAAATGGTGTAATCACTATGGTTCCATCTTGTTCTTACACTGCATGTTGAACCCGTGAGTTGGACATGATATTTCAGTGGGTTCTGGATGATTTTGGGTGTATAATTAGATGTTAATGGATGAAGATAATAATGTCATAGACTTATAAGCAATTTGGTTATATTCGGGGACCCGAAAGTGGTAAAATGGCTTAAAAACAACAAAACATGAATTTTAAATATCTTAAAAAGTATTCCAGACTCTAAAGGGGTAACAAAGTACTTGGTTCAGTTTTGTTGAATAAGTGGTCAAGAAAGGATTAATGGGATTTCTAGTTAAAAACACGTTTTAACGGGTTAAACCTAAAATGTGGACTTTCACCTAAGAAGAGCTTGTAAAACATTTTCAGCAGATTAAAAACTTATAAAAAGTTATTTAAAATAATATTTAAAGAATCTAAGACCAATATTATGGAAAACTGTTAGGACCGTGTACGTACGGAATACTAACAGATTCTGTATTTATACCTAATAAAATAGTGTGGAATCCTATTTGATTGGCGATCCAATCGGTGAGAACGTTAATCTAATCAATATAAGAATAAACTAAACATTAAGAACAACTAGGAATCAATCAAGAATGAACTATGAACTTCGATTGGCTTTCTTGGACGTTCTGGATGGCTAGGTTTCGTGTAAATATCAAGTGTTCTTCAGTTGTTCTTGATTGTTCTATTTTTCCACAAATTAAGTGGTATTTATAGGTTAGGGATTTCCATTCGTATGACTGAACCATTAGCATGGTTCAGTCCTGCGACTGAATCATGCGATTGATCCATACGCACAATTGAAGGTGTAGTCTTGCGACTGAGTCAATCTTATGTCTTAATCATACGACTGACCCAGTCTCCTGGTTCAGTTGTGCGACTGGTCCATAAGCATGATGTATTCATGCGTATGGTCCGTAAGTATGGGCCATTAGCATGAATACTCATCCGACTATGTTGAACACATTACTTAATCATTATGGACTAAGAATCATGTACAACAACCTCAAACCTATATAATATGGTCATACATATGAATTATACTTTAACACAATAATAATATGAAATAAATAAACATGGATAAACATTAATCACATATTATATTTCATTGAACCAATTCATTACATATGTTTAAGACATAAAAGACTTTTACATTCAAGCTCATAAACTCGGTACACATGTATCTACAAACTCCCCCTTGGACCTAGTTTCCTCTATCGTCTAACACTCTTCACATGTTCTTGGAACTTCTTGTACTTCTCCGCTTTTGTAACTCCTACATGTATTTCAAATAGCAGGCGCGTCAATAGGTGGGGCAGAAGATGAAGCTCCTTGGTCTTGATTTCTCTTTGTACGTCTCTCTTGACCCTGAGCTGAGGCAGATGTAGCTGCATCTCCTTCTTCATCATCATCATCATTCTACCTTTCCTTTTTCTCTTCATCTTCACTGGCCTTATCATCATCACTATCATCATCTTCATCATCATCTTCATCATCATCATCATCATCATGATCTCCTCTCTGATCTTGAGGGGCTCATCTTTTGATCCCTTTAACTTGAGCATGATGGTCTTGTTAGATGCCTCCAACTCCTCTATTCTCTTTGCTGATTGGATGTTATGCTCCTGGAGTTGGGCAATTTGTTGAGCTTGCTGTGAGATCTGTTGTGCTTGGGTAGCGTTTAGCTCCCCAAGCTGACGTAGTTGGGCAGCCTTCTCTTCATCAACAGCTAACAGCTTCAGCACCATACGGTTAAGTGTTGACAGCTGTTCCTCTACCCCAATGGGGGTAAAGATGGTCCTGTGGTGAATGTCAGGTGGATGATGGTCCAGCTTGGTGGCTAGTGGTGGTAGTGGTGGTAGTTGGGCATATGGGTGGTGGTATATGAGTAGTTGATGAGGGGTAGGCTGTAGTGGTAGTGGATGGGAGTGTGGTAGTGATAGGTGGTGTTGTAGTGGTGGTGGTAGGAGTGGTGGATGTGGGTGATGTGGTGGTGGTTATGGCAGTAGTGGTGGTGGTTATGGCAATAGTAGTGGTAGCTGTGGCAGTAGTGGAGGTCAATGTAAGTCTCTGCCTCTTCCCCTTTTTTCCATAGGGGTGAGCCATTCTCTTCCTCCTCGAGCCCTCAGATACAATGGCTCCCCCTTGGCTGATGGGTTGGTCCGGGGTATATGATGGATTTGTATCAGCAATAGCAACATCCCCGGACTCCCCGTGGCGTCCACCAACCGTCATTAGACCTCCACCGTGGCTACGACCCGCTCCCCACCGTTCACACCAGAGGTTCTTTATTAGTCTCCTCCTCCTCCTCCATCTAGAAATTAGGGTGAATAGGAGTAGACTTAGGTCCACCCTGACCATCACCGCCCTAATCATCATCATGGTCATCCCCGTCGGAGTCATTGGAGGGTAGAGCTATCTACTCAAATTCCGAGTCACTATCATCGTGGCGCCACTTCCTCCTTGCCGGCGCCACGTAGTCATCCCGGCCAGATGCCCAAACAACCTCCTTATAGGGGGCTTCACCTGCTTGCCCCTGTAAACTTCATCCTTCCCAGAGTGGTGTCATCCATCACCTCTAACATCATTGTGTCGTCCTTCTCCTTGGGTAGTAAGGAAGCTTCTCATCTATAATTAGCTGTAAGAACCGTGGGTACATACAGAAGCTCTCTTTCCCTTTAGCCTCAAGGTTTTTTATCATGTATGTAAAGATCATATTAGAGAAGCTAAAGGGGTGATTTAGTACTAGTGCCACATAGCATTCTGGATTTGGTCAGAGAGGTCATGAAGTCCACCCCTCCTTGATGCAATGCACTTGAGAATGACGTGTGCTAAGTACTTAAGCTGGGGACACAGGTTGCTTTTGTTCAGCACCCCTGCGTTGATGTCCCCAGAGTACTTCATCCTGAGAAAGCATCCTCGAATAGTCAAGGGGTATAACCTGGTTGGGTGAGCAGCATCATCACCCAGGTCCAGAACTCGTCGGAGGTCTGCTGTTGTTACCTCTATCTCTTGCCCAAAAATGGTACTGCGTATAGTAGGGCTCAGTGGATCTATCGACTGATGCACCTTCCCAGAAGGCCTGCTGTGTAGACCGATAGGGTGTGCATGGTGCAAATATAGCTCTGTAGATCCTTGATCTCCTCAGAAATGCAATGATGTCAGCAAAATCTTTAGCATTCCTAGTGGTGGCATCTAGATGAGCACAAATGTTGTGCTTGGTGTTGATGATCCACTTCTCTGCAATGTTATTATAACACAAGACACATAAACGTTAGACAAATTCATAACAGAAACAATTGAGGCTAAAACTGCTTAGAAATCAGTTTGTTGGTTATCACTCATTTCTTGATTTTAAACACTTAGTGCCTATTAGGCTTTATTTTTCGTCACGCATTTCATGCGATTTGGGTTGTTAATTACCTGCAAATGATGTAACTACTCATCAGTAGCACAGTGGTGAAGAGAAATCGATTTAATCGAATTTTGGTAGAGTGTCGCTACTTTCGGGCGATTTTAGGGCGATTGAGGTGTGATGAAAATATACGACCGACTTTTGCCCTATTTATACTGAGTCTGGCTTAAATCGGGCCAATGGATCCATTCACACTCTTCATTCGTGCGATTGGAGCTTAGTCGTGCGATTGGCTATGTCGGTCACCTTCAGTCGCCCGACTAGGTTTCAGTCGTGCGACTGACTCATTCGATCACCTCCATTCATGCGATTGGTTCATTCTGATGATCCAATCATATGGATTGACCCATGATGATGGTCCAATCATATAACTAGTCCATACTCATGATCCAGTCATGCGAATGGCTCATACTTATGAGTTTGAACTTATGACCATTCATACACTTAGCTCTTTTACTTATTGATAAGACATTTTGACCATTAATCATCTCAAACATGACCATTTTAATTTAGAAAACTATTGATCACCTCAGACATGATCCTTTTACATTTGAAAACCCCATTGGTCACCTCATACGTGACTTTTTTAGTGAATGATTCCCAGATTGACTTCCGATGCATAGTCCGACATTTAACTACTAAGTTAACTGAATTAAACAACTAGAATAAAACAAAACTAAAAACATATTTTTGTATTTTTGTGTGAGGTTGAAATCCTAAGATAAGTATCTACCAGATTTTTCTTCCTGGACAGTATAGCGTCAAGTTACATTGATCATAACTGGAGCGATTCATTATGGAATCATATAGGTTTATCAATTCATATGGGACATTTTACCAAAGCCTTTTGATGCTAGATTCTTGTTTTCATCGAGAGTCATTAGCAAGTTTAGGAAATCATACTAGAACTACAAGATGCAGACAATGATTTGGACTTTCAAGAATTGCAGCCACGATGATTGTCAGTATACTTGTCCACTTAAATCCATACATAGATTTTTGACACACATTGGTGATGATTTAAGGTTTAATTATTTCAACAAGCATTTGTGGATCCCACGCTTATATGGTAATCAATGTTCCTCAGGAGATTTTTGAGCGGTCTACAGGTATTTTGACAAGAAGAAACTATTCTAAAGCTTTCAAAGAGATGCTAAGCCTCAAATCAGTGCCACCGCACAGCAGAGAGGCGCAAACAACAATGAATTCTAGAATATTTAGGTTATGCTTATCCTCAGGTTAGTGCCACCGCACAGCAGAGAGACACACAACCTGTCTTCTTGTTTGAGCAATTATATTCTTTTTGCACAGATCGCACCAATAACATAGGTTATTATCTTGATTGATTTTTGCATTTTTCATGTGCTTTGCTCACTTTTATGGTCATCCACACACATTTGTGGCATTTATTTTGCTCGTCACCCCTTATTGGAATTTCATTAATTGTGTTACCAGGGATAAGATGATAACCCACAACTTGTTGTACAACTTAGTTTGAGCTTGAAATCACCAATAAGGTCTACTTATCTATTGTGTTGAATCTACCAACACATCATCTAATGGTCTAGCAACCTCTAGGTCTACTTTCTCCGTGTTACCTTAGTAGCAGCTAGTTTTACTATCATTTTTCCTTTTATATTGCTTAGACTTCTCAGACTTATACTTCCAATTTTGCATCTTAATCAATTACATTCTTTTATAGTGCCAAGCTCTTTGTTCATGTGTACTATCATTTTTCATAAACACTAATCAGTATCACAGATACAGTCTCATTTTTATTAGCTAGACTGTTCTCCTCCCTCGTTTTTTTTAGTACGGAAATTAAAAACAACTAATTTAATACTAATTTAACCTATTCTCCCCCTAAAATTCTAAAACCAAAATTGTGTTTGCGTTTAGAATTTTAATAGGCGAAGAAATAAAATAAAATAAAATAAAATAAAATAAAATAAAAATTAAAAAATAAGTCTACTCATCGGACTAAGTACTGTCATCGTCTGGAATCACTTCACTTTTCTTTTTAACACCGTTGACCTCTAACATATATAAAAATCTTGGTTTATCAAAAGCTTTTGTGTAGAGGTTAGCGCGTTAAAAGTCCGTATTAATTTTAACAACATCGATTAAATTCTTTTCAAAACAATCACGTATAAAAGTGATATTTAATGCCCATGTGTTTGGTCTTAGGATGTTGGACTGAATTTTTAGTTACGGCTATAGTAGCAGAATTATCAACAAATATAGGAGTGTTAGAGAATTTCAAACCGTAGTCGCGCATTTGCTGTTGAATCCAGATGATTTGTGAACAGTAGCTTCCAGCAGCAATGTATTCAGCTTCACAAGTTGACAAAGCAACTGATGTCTGCTTCTTATGCCCGTGACTAATCGTCTCCCAAAGAATTAACATCCTGCTAAAGTTGATTTATAGTTCATTTTGCAGCCCCATAATCCGAGTCACCGTACGCTGTAAGGTCAAAGTCATCGTCATAAGGAATACACAACCCAAGTGTTGGTGTACCCTTCAGATAACGAAATATCCTTTTGACTCCTATGAGATGGTTGACTTTTGGTTTCGCCTGATATCTGGAACAGAGACACATCGGGTACATGATATCAGGTCTTGAGGTAGTGAGGTACATGAGGGATCTGATCATTCCTTGGTACATGGTGGCATCCACCAGATCAACATTTTCATTGGGTGCTACATCATGGTTTGTAGCAAGTGGAGTACCAACTGCCGAAGCATTCTCCATACCGAACCGACTTAGAATATCACCTACATACTTGGTCTAATATAAAAATATGCCCTTTGATGTCTGATCCGCCTGTAACCCAAGAAAGAACTTCATCTCTCCTATGGCACTCATCTCAAACTCCGCTTTCATTACTACATCAAACTCTTTACATAGTTCTTCGTTTTTGGAACCAAAGATTATGTCATCAACATAAATTTGAACAAGCATAAGTCACTATCCTTTTCTTTGATGAACAGTGTACAGTCAATCACTCCTCTGTGAAATCCGTGTTTCACAAGATGAGTCGAGAGTTTTTCATACCATGCTCTTGAGGCTTGGTGGAGCCCACAGAGAGCCTTGTCTAGTTTGTAAACTCGATGATACGGATCCTCAAATCCTTCGGTTGACTGACATACACTGTCACCCGGATTTCACCATGAAGAAATGCACTCTTTAAATCCAGTTGATATACTTTAATCTTCATGTAAGATGCATAGGCTAGGAAGATACGGATTGCTTCCATTCTCTCCACAGGTACAAAGAATTCATTGTAATCAATCCCCTAGACTTGTCGAAATCCTTGAACTACAAGTCGAGCCTTGTTCTGATTATGAACCCGTGGTCATCTTTCTTGCATTTCAAGACCTATTTGGTGCCAATGACCTTAACACCTTTAGGTCTATCCACCAGTGTCCATACACCTAACGTCTTGAACTGAAGAAGTTCTTCTTGCATAGCACTCACCCATGCCTCGTCGTTTACGGCTTCACTGGCGTATTTTGGCTCAAATTAAGACACAAAACATCGATACGAACCATCCTGAAAATACCCCTTTTCCATTACTGAGGCATAATCAGCTGAATATAGCTGATTTCTTGTTTGAACTCTTGAGCTTACATCCCCAATGACATTGTCCAGAGGATGATAAACATTTAAGCGTGACATAGGAGTGGTGGGTACAACTACCTCATGATCCAGATTGTGAACAGTAGGTTCGGTATCTGAGGCAGTGGGGGTGTGAGGTTCTGAAGTGTCAGAGGCATCAACATATGATGCTTGTGTACTTGCAGTAGTAGGAACCTGTTCCTCCTGATCCACCTGATCATTTTCCACGTCTTCATCATCAGAGGAAGAGTCACTTACTTCCAGTGCTCCCCCTGAATGACTGGAAGACTCATATTGTAAACCTAATGTTGTTGAGTCTTGCGATGTTGTGTTTAAGACATCATACATAATTTTGGTTGCTAACTCATCTTTAGGAGGGGAAAGAAGGATGTTGAAGTACTTGAAGAAGCCATCATAATCGAAGAAGAAAGCGGGTCCTTTGCCAGCAGGGGGTGGTGTATCTCTGAACATCGACGTTGCACCATACTTCTACTTGACCCGTTGAGTTGTTGTAAACTCTCTTATTCGATATGTTGTATCCTAGAAAAATTCCTTCTTCAGCCTTCTCACTAAACTTCCCTAACTGAGTTTTCTTTAGAAGAGTACATGGTGCTCCAAACGGTTAGAGGTACTTTATATTAGGTTTACGTCGTTGCAGTAACTCATAACTTGTTTTACCATGACGCTTGACCACCAGGACTCGATTTAGGGTGTAACATGAATTGGCAACTGCCTCATTCCAGAATTGAATGGAAAGTTTCGAGTCTGCTAGCATCGTCCGGGCTGTCTCTATCATGCTACGATTCTTTCTCTCAATAACTCCGTTCATTTGAGGAGTGTAGGTAGATGTGAACTGATGCACATTTCCTTTTCTCTTTGCATAATGCCTCCATCCATTGATTCTTGAACTCGGTACCGTTGTCTGAGCGAACATGTCATACCCTCAGCTTGTAGAGTGACTCCAATGTAGTTACCAGCCCTTTGACTGATTCAAATGTCTCTAATTTGGATTTCAGAAACATCACCCAAGAGAATCTTGAGTAATCATCCGTAACTACATAGCAGTACAAGTCGCCAGCAATGCTCCTTGTACTGACTAAACCAAACAGATCAATATGTAGAAGCTCAAGAGGCAACTCAATGAAATTAACTTTCTTAGCCTTATGAGCCTTCTTGGTCTGTTTTCCTTTCTTACAAGCAACACAGAAATTCGGTAGTTGGAAGTTCTTAACATTTACTCCACGTACTAGATCATTCTAGGTTAAGTGATTCATCTTCTGGGGATTTATGTGTCCTATTCTCCTATGCCAGGAGATGGAGTGTTTCTCTATTGCCTTTGACAAGAAGCATTATACTTGATGATCAGTAGTGGGGACCTTTGATAGATCCAAGACATATAGATTGTTATGTCTTGAAGCTGACATTATGACTTGTTCCTCCAGGATTACATAATCCTTCTTCAACACATAGCACTTCTTGTTATCAAAGACTACCTTAAAGCCTTTGTCACAGATTTAGGATATAGAAAGTAAGTTATTTTGAAGTTATTGAACATAATTTACCTTGTCAAACTTCACTTTCTGGTTTCCCACTTCCCCTTGAGCTGTGATGTAACCTCCTTTATTTCTAGCAAATGAAACGTGTCCTCCTTTAATTTGTTTGCGTTTGAAAGAAGAGATAAGTTCACAATCATGTACCTTGATGCTCTGCTATCAACAATCCAAGTATTTGTCACATTTAAAGGAAATGATTAGTTTTGGTTAAGGACCCAAGCCTTAACTGGCTTGGGTGACCCAGAGGCATCACATATCATAAATTCTACCCACTATCCGTTTAAGGGTAAGGCTTGACCTATTTTCTTCTTGTTCTTATTATCAGACACTGTACTTGGTTTTTCCTTCCATAAGCCAGTTTTGTGTAAGGCCTGTTTGTGATAAACAGACAACTGGCTTACAGCTTGAACTTTTTGTTCACTAAACCTTTTTGGTGGAGTAATAGAGCTCTGTTTCAAAGAACTGGTTTAGTGTCATGAAGTTCAGATTTCTTCCTTGGTGTCTGATAGTAAGAGCAATGAGAAGCGATGTCTCCATACTTTCCACAATTGTAGCTGATCTACTTTCTATACATTGGTGGAACTGTTTCTGTGGGGAAGTGTATGACACATGTGTAACTTTAGTATGTTTGGTTTTGTCACTTCTTGTTTAGATGTTTTAGCTTCTTTAACAAAATTCATGGTGCATGAGGTTTGTTAACTTGTTGGTCTTTTTGGGTTCAGAATTAGACATGTTAACCTTCTCAAATTTGTCATCTAAATTAACAATTGGGATTTTACCTTGAGACTTTAAAGTAGCCTCCTTCGGTTTAGTGTCAGATTCCTTCGATTTACTCGTGGAATCTAGATCACTAACTAGAGGAGTGGACACCATATGATCCTTGATTGGATTGTTATTTATTGGTCTAAATTTAGCACTCAACAAGGTCTCATGTGGTGGTGGAACCATTTTGTAATCCAAACCCTCCCCGTTGTTGCGTTCTTTCACTAAGTGCTGGACTATGTGAGAAGAACTGGTCCAACTGTGTAGTTTTTGTCTTAATGAATTTACTTCGACTTCCAAAACTGGTTTTTCTTTCTTAGTTTCTTCTAGGGAGTTCAAATAGAACTTTATGTCATTTTCTTGGCTAAAAGCAATAACTTCGGTTTCCCTTAGTTGTTTATTTAACAGTTCTATTTTCTCTTTATAACCATTCTGATTTTGTTTTAAAATCTGGCTAGCCTTTGTGCACAATTGTAAGTCATTTACTAAGCTATCATTGTGATCTAATAACCTAGCAAATTTTGAATCTATGCTGTCTCTAAATTTATTACATTCATTATAAGCATGATTATCAAAAAGTTGGTCTATGGTACTTACCTGAGAAGGTTCGATTGAATCAACCATCATTGCAAAGTTTAACTGTTCGGGTGCTGTTGATTCTAAACATGTTGTTCTGGGACCTTCTTCATTCAGGTGAGTCACCACATTAGCAGTATCTTCATGGTCTGACTTTACTAGTTCAACTGCTATATCACCTTCACTTGCAGTGTCATCATCCAAAACTTCAACATTTGCAATGTTTGACTCACCCGATGATACAAAACAAAAAGTCCAATCTTGACCTTCATCATCTTGTGCAGTCAAAGCCTTAGGATCTTTGCTTGATGATGCAGCTTCAATTGTGGGTTTGTCTTTATGGTTGAATGATGAGAAAGGATTACCGTTACCTGTCTTCTTGGGCTTCACACTTTCACGTTTGAAGTGCCCCTTTCTCCACAGTTGAAACAGATAACTTTGGTTTTGTCAAAACCAAAAGTTGTATCCTTTGTGGCTATCAAGTTCTGTCCAGTCTTCTTCACAAACTTCTTGGCTCTTCAAACAACACTTGCCAATGCCCACATAATGTCCATTCTTTCCAATTCATTCTCATCCACTTGCTCATAATCCTCGTCAGCCAGATGGCAATTTCCGATCTTTCCTGCAACTAGACCATCATACGAATGAACAATCGTAGCTAAGAGATCCATATGCTCCTTTGCAACCTCCACAGTGATATTCCCGAGATTCTCGGTCTTCAACTTCGTAGCGTTTGATTCAGGTACTATATATTGGGTGCTAGATGACCCTGACATTTCAGAACCTGAAGTAGAGGCTTGGGGAGGAGCTGTTGAACTTGACACAAATGCAGTTTGAAGTGGTGCTCCTGAGCTTTTTGAGGTGGAAGTTGAATTATACAAAGATGGGTTCTGATCGTAAGATCCTTTCTGAGACCTGTACTTCATCCTAAGTTCCTCCTCCCTCAGTTTCAAGATGAAGTCGTTAATGTGTAATTTTGCCAGTAAATTGTTCTGTCTCAAATTAGACACAAATGAGTCCCAACTCTGGTAGACCATCGGCAAAGCTTGATACCTTATCTTCCATTAACGTTTTAACCCCATGAGTGTGCAGCTCACTCATTAAATGGTAGAATCGGTCTATGACATCATCCAAGCTCTCCTTACCCATCGATGAGAAGTTATTGAACTCCTTCTTCAAAGCCTTGCCTTTTGAGCTTCTAGCGATGCATTCCCGTCGTATCATTTTTCCATAGCCTCTTATAATTTCTTTGCCTGTTCATTCTCAAAAAATTGGTGGAATATGTCCTTAGGTATAGACTGAGTAAACAAGGCATACACCTTCTTCTCAGCATTGTACTTTACCTTCTGGCTATCAGTCATGCCGCCAAGAGTAAGTTTGACGCCATTAGCACCAACCGGCATACTATAACCAGTCTCGATAGATTCCCACAGATTGGGATCAACACCATTTAGATAATTTCGAACCTTTGCTTCCATTGTGTGTAATCGTCTAACGTGATAAGCTTAGCGGCTTATTGTGATTCCCAATCTCATTTTCCAGAAGTAACATGTTCTGGATACGCGAGTCCCTACCTGCAGTAAATGCCGAGTACTGATCTTCCATTTCTTTATACTTTGAGAGTTAGACCAAAACTGTTTCACTGGTATGAATGGAGAGATGAGATTGGGTCAATCGTCCGGATGGACTAATGCGGATGAATCAATCGTGCGATTGAATCAATGAGGATGAGTCAATCGTGCGATTGAGCAGTGCGGATGGACAGTGCAAATGGGGTGTTCAGTCGTACGAATGGATGGGTGACTGAGTTCAATCGTGCGTATGGGAGGTACGATTGAGCTAATCATGCGACTGAGGCTACTGGATTTGAAAATTCGAAGATTTTCGATACTTTGACACAAAAATACGATTTTTCACAAACCCTAATCTGCTGTAATTCGAAAAACATGAACTTTTAGATCTGGAGACACTGAAAAACACTGTTTTTACCAAAAAGATGATGTTTTAAATGAAAACGTGAGCTTTACACTGAAAACAATTGAATCACATGCAAAATCAAGAGCCAAAGCTCTGATACCACTTGTTAGGACCATTTAGGTATGGAGTACTAACTCATTCTATGCGTATACCAACTCAAATAGTGTGGAATCCTATTTGATTGGTGATCCAATCAGGGAGAACACAGTTCAGATCAATCTAATGATTAATGAAATGTTATGAATGATTAGAACATGATCAACTGTGATCTATGAACGTGGAACAGTTTTTCTTGAGTCTCTAGATGGCTAGGGTACGATTATGTGTGTAGGTATTCGAATTGTTATGTTTTTCCATGAATTAGGTGGTATTTATAGGTTAGGGTCTTCCAATCGTACGACTGAACCATTAGCATGGTTCGGTCGTGCGACTGAAGCATGCGATTGATCCATCCACACGACTGAAGATACAGTCGTGCGCCTAGTCAATCTTATGTCTCAATCATGCGACTGATCCAGTCTACTGGTTCAGTCATGCGACTGGTCCATTAGCATGAAGTATTCATGCGTATGGTCCATTAGCATGGTCCATTCGCATGAGAACTTCACGTGATTAAGTTTGAACATTTTTCTCAATCATATTGACTAAGAATTATGTAAACAACCATAAACCTATATAGTAAGTTCAATATGCGTTATCACACAATAAACAATGAAATATTAAACATTATATGCATTAACCACACATTGCATTTCATTCATACCCATTCAATTACATATATGTAAGACATGAAAGACATTTTACATTAAGCTCCTAAACTAGGTACACATGTATCTACAGCTTTCTTCTTTCTCTTTTTCTTTCTCCACTTCATCCAATTTTTCAAAAGTACCACTATCAAACGTTTCACCCAAGTTGGGGATAACATCTCCTTCTAGATCAGCGTACTGTGGATCGTGTTCTGCAGTGACATCTTCTATCTCAATCTCATCTGCATTGTTCAGCTCATCATCACTTGTGACATCAACTTTTGGAGCGTCGTTGACCAGCTTGTCACGATTCAGCCTGAATATTTCCGCGAGCTGTTCATCAGTTAGATCATGAATAATCTCTCCCTCTTCTGGATTGTAGCTCACAGATCTCCTGAGTATCCCTTGCAAGTCAAGAATCATTGTAAGTTGAGTCTTAACTTCCTGAAGTGGTTCGACATCATACTCGTTTGTCTGTTGAGCTTCATTTGTTTGATTAAACATTAAGCACATCACATATAAGTCATTATATAACAATAAAACATAAACAAACATAAATGATGGTTAATACATTAATGTAATATATAATTCAAGTACAAAAGTTTTTAAATACAAGGACATCTACTAATTACTTTTGTCTTGATATGTTGGTTCTTTAGCTGGAGGAGCGGAGGATGAGGCTCCTTATTCTGGTTTCTTTTCGTTCGCCTCTCCTGATCTTGAGAATTTGAGGCTGATGCAGATGCATCACCTTCCTGATCATCATCATCCTCTTGATCTTTTCTGCTCGGTCCTCCTCCTCAACATCTTCCTTAGTATCATCTTCATCCTCATCATCATCATCATCATCATTATCATCATCATCTTCATCATCATCATTATCACCATCACCATCCTTGATCTATAGAGGCTCACTCTTTGACCCCTTGAGCTTTAGCAGTATCTTCTTATTCTTCTTCTCAAGCTCCTTTATCCTCTACACTAAATCCAACACCAGCTCATTTTGACTAGTAAGTGCTTGGTGAGCTCGGCCTAGAGCTCTCCCATACTGGTCACTCTTCTCGCTAAGTTCCACAATCTTCTTTGCTTGAGAAGCATTCACCTACATCATCTTGTGTAGCTGAGTAGCTCTTAGCTCGTCAGTGGCTAGCAGCCTCAGCACAATGCTATTGAGGTTAGCAAACTGTTCCTCTAAGCTGATATTGGGTAGAGTGGGTCCAGCTGTGAATCTAGAATGGGTGGAGGGATCTGCTTGGTGACTGGTGGTGGTAGATGTGGTGAATATGGGAGGTGGAATCGGAGTGGGATGTGGTGGAATGGTTGTGGTAGTGGTGGTGGATGGAATGATAGTGGTAGTGGTAGGAGTGGTGGTGGTAGTAGTAGCTGTGGTGGTGGTGGTAGGAGATGTGGTAGTGGTGGTGGCTATGGCAATGGTGGTGGCTGTGGCAGTGGTGGTGGTTGTGGCAGAGGAAGAAGATGTTATCAAAGTAAACCTAGGCCTCTTGCTCTTCTTCCCGTGGGGATGGGCCATTCTTTTCTTCTTGGAGCCCTTTGCAATAGGCGCTCCCCCTTCCGGTTAGGGGTGTAAGTAGGATCAGTAACATCATCAGCAGCACCTTTTGACTCAGCGTGGCATCCTCCAACCGCCTTTATCCCTTTGTCGGTGGCCACGACCCGACTCCCGACGGTCCTTACCAAAGGCTCATCATCCGAGTCCTCATCTTCATCGACCAAGAAGTCTGGTGGAAGGCAGCACTTTCAGTTCCACCAGGTGCCCCTCCACCTTGACCATGATCGTCGTCGTCATCTTCTTCTTCTTTAGTGGGTGCCATGATGGGCTTGACGTCGGAGTCACTGTCATCGTGACGCCATTTCTTGCGAGATGGCACCACGTACTCCTCATTGGCCAGATGGTCAAACAGTGTCCTCACTGGGGGCTTACTTGCTTCCCTCGGTAGAGCTTCATGCGACCCTGTGTCGTATCATCGAAAATCTCTAAAACAACAGCATCCTCCCTCTCTTTCGACAGGGAAGGAAGCTCCTGATCAATGATCATCTGTAGAAATCTCGGGTACATGCAGAACCCTTCCTTCCCCTTGGCCTATATGTTCTCGACCCTGTATGAGAATGTCATTTAGGAGAAGCTGAATGGATGGTACCGCACCAGTGCAACATATGGATTCTGGATTTGATCTAACATCTCGTCAAATCCCCCCCTCCTTGACGCTATGTACTTCAAGATGACGTGAGATAAGTACTTAAACTGGGGACATAGGTTGCTTTTGTTGAGCACACCTGCGTTGATGTCCCCAGTGTACTTCATCTAGAGAAAACAACCCCTAACAGTCAGAGGGTGTAGCTTGGTCGGGTGGTCTCCATCTTCACCTAGATCCAAAACTTGCCTATGATCAGCTGCGGTAACACTAATCTCTTATCCGAAGATAGAGCTCCAGATGCTATAGGGCTTAGTGGACCTATTAATAGAAGCCCCTTCCCAGAAGGTCTGCTGGAGTGATCTGTAGGGAGTGCATGGTGTCGATATGGCCTTGAAGATCCTCGATCTCCTGAGAAATGCAATCATCCCCGTAAACTCGGAAACATTTCGAGTGGTGGCATCCAAGTGAGCACAGATGTTATGCTTGGGGCTTATCGTCCATCTATAATCCATGTTGCTATAACACAAGAAATATATACATAAGAGATGTGTATTAGAGATGACACTTGAAACTTAAACGGTTTTAGATCAAACTCGTTCAATCGTGCGATTGAACCATACGACTGGGTTCAGTCGTGCGATTGAGCCTGTGGCTGAGTTCAGTCGTGCAATGGAGCTTGCGACTAAACTTAGTCATGTGATAAGCCATGCGGTTGAGTCAGTCGTGCGACTGAGTCACCGAATGACCCAATCGTGCGATTGAATCTTGCGCATGGCTCAATCGTACGACTGAGGTTCATTCGGAGGTATATTCGCATATAGTTCTGTTTGACACTCTAACCTCAAATCTTGGTCAAATCTTGATGTTAGACGTCATGTTTAGACTCATTTGACTCGCTAACACTCTAAATAGCACCTAATGTCCTTTAAATTGAAGATTTTGTCCATTTAAGTGGTGTATTGAGTCGTTTTAACTGATTTCTTGTTTTAGTTGATTAAATCAGTTAGGGCTTTATTTCACCGGTCCTTTTGATCGATTTTTGTCTCACAATACTTGAACATGAACGATAGATCGGTTATTAACACAGTTAGTAAGTAATCAAGGTGAAACGAAATTTTGGTAGAGTGTCTACGTATCAGGGATTTTTCGAATGCTTTGAAGGCTAGTGAGAAATGCGACCGACACACCCCTCCTTTTATACTGTCTTAATGTTCAGTCGTATGACTGTACCCATACGCATGCTTCAATCGTGCGACTGGGGTTCAGTCGTGCGACTGGCTCATACTTCTTCATCCAATCGTACGATTGGTTCATCCTTATGGTCCAATCGCATGGATGCCCCATACTCATAGTCCAATCGTGTAAATGCTCCATACTCATGGTCCAATCATGTGATTGGCTCATACTTATGGTCCAATCATGCGATTGGCTCATACTTATGAGTTTGACCTCATACACTTTCACACACTTACATTTTTACCTTTTGATAAAACATTATGAACACTGATCATCTCAGACATGACCCTTTTATAATTTGAAACTGATTTGATCACCTCAGATGTGATCATTTTAATTTGAAACTGATTGGTCACCTCAGACGTGACCTCTTTTAGTGAGTGATTCATATATTAGATTTAGTTGTATAGTCTGACTTTTACCTAACAAAAGACTAGAAAAAGAGAAAAACGACTTGAAATTAAAGACAAAACATAACATAATTTTGTGTTTTTTTATTAGAGATGGATTGAAATCCTTTAGAAAAACATCTAATAGATTTTTCTTCCTGAACAACACAGCTTCAAGTTAATTTGATCATTTCTGGAATGATTCATTATGGAATCAGACAGGTGTATCAGAATCATTTAGGGCATTTTGATAAAATATTTTGATGCTAGATTCTTGTTTTGACTGAGAGTCAATAGCAATTTAAGGAAATCATACTAGAGCTATAAGATGCACATAATGATTTTGACTATCAAGAGTTGCAGCCATGATGATTGTCAGTGTGTTTGTCCTCTTAAATCAATACACAGAATTTTGACTCATTGGTGACTAGTTAGGTATAATTATTTCAACAAGCATTTGTGGATCCCACACTTATATGGTAATCAACATTCCTCAAGAGATTTTTGAGCGGTTTAGAGGTATTGACAAGAAAAGACTATTTTAAGAGCTTTCAAAGAGATGCCAAGCCTCAAGTTAGTGCCATCGCATAGCTGAGAGGCGCAAACAACAATAAATACTAGAATATTTAGGTTATGCTTATCCTCAGGTTTGTTCCACCGCATAGCAGAGAGGCACACAACATATCTTCTTGTTAGAGCATTTATTTTTCTTTTTGCACATAACGCACCAACAACATATGTTATCAGCTTGATTGCTTTTAGCATTTTTCCATGTGCTTTGCTTATTTTTGATGGTCATCCGCACACATTTGTGGCGTTTATTTTGCTCGTCACCCCTTATTAGAATTGCATTGATTGTGTTAACCAGGGATAAGATAGGAAACCACAGCAAGTTGAACAACTTAGTTTGAATTAATATGGTCTACTCATCTATTGTATTGATTCTACCGACATATCATATAATGGACTAGCAACCTCTAGGTCTACTTTCTCTATGTTACCTCAGTAGCAGACTAGTTTTACTATCATTTTTCCTTTTATTTTGCTTAGACTTCTCAGACTTATACTTTGTATTTTGCATCTTAATCATTTAAGTTCTTTTGAAGTCTCAAACAATTTGTTTTCAGTGTACTATCATTTTCCATATACTTTAAATCAAAAACACAAATTTGATTTCATTTCTATTAGCTAACTTGCCCTCCTCCCTCGTTTTTTAAGTAATTAAATACTGCACGAATTAAATACTAGACTAAACAATCTCCCCCTAAAATTCTAAAACCGAAAATCTTTTTGTGTTTTTGGATTTTAATAGACAAGAAAATAAGATAAAGAAAATAAATAAGAACAATTAAGAAAATTGTCAGACTACGAACTTTCTTCTTCTAGAATCACATAACTTTTCTTTTTCACACCATTAACATCTAAAAGATATAAAACCTCGGTTTATCAAATGCTTTTGTGTAGAGTCAGCGCGTTGAAAATTTATATTAATTTTAACCATATCGATTAATTGCTTTTCAAAACAATCACGTATAAAGTGATATTTAATACCGATGTGTTTAGTATTACGATGTTGGACCAGATTTTTGGTAACAGCAATAGCAGCAGAATTATCAATGAAAATAGGGGTGTTAGAGAATTGCAAACCGTAGTCACGCATTTACTGTTGAATCCAAATGATTTGTGAACAGCAACTTGCAGCAACAACGTATTCAGCTTCACATGTTGATAGAGCAACTGAGGTCTGCTTCTTACACTAGCAAGTGACTAACCGTCTGCCAAAGAACTGACAACCCGCTGATGTTGACTTGTAATTCATCTTACAACCACCATAATCCGAATCACTATGC
>CM046441.1:43864286-43868422 GCA_025506515.1 Flaveria trinervia
ATTGATGTTGATCATGCAATTAAATATTTACACCAATTTAGAAAATGGTTTTTCTAATATAGTTGCATGTGAGTGGGAACAACTTATTAGGATAATTTGTTCAAACAATATTATTTGAAGTGTTGTTTAAATTAGTTAATGACATCAAATAATAGTGGGAATTACAACTTATAAATTAAATGGTTAATTGTATAAGTATGTAAATACATATATGTATATATTGTACATACAATTTATTATATGTCTAGTTCACAAGACATGTTAATGTGTGATAATCAATTGAAGGGTTTTTTAAAACCCAAAATTTCGGCCGCCCTCCCTTTGGATCCCCATTGGACCAAACTTGCTTTGCACCCACACCACTTAATTCTTGTCTTGAACACTCCACAAGAGTGTAACACACATTTACATGCAAAAGGCTGAAATCTCTCTCTCTCTCTCTCAACCTCACGGTTCTAACAAGAAAAGGAAGAGTTTTGAAGCTTATTTTGGGTGATTCTACCTAACAAGAAAGGGTGTTGCCATCAAGCTTGGGGTATACTAGCTTGAGGATCCTCCATTGGAGTCTTGGCCAAAAGAACAGCATCAAAACCCCATTTTGGTCGACATTTGCTGCTGGAACAAGGTAGTTGTCACAGCTTGTTTCTAGCTGTGATTTATGTACGATTTTGTATGTTCATAGCTTGTTTCATTCACATACATGATCCTTTTGTTTGGGTTTGCTTTTCTACAATTGAATGGACACTAAGAACATGAAATATTCAGCTTATAATTGGTTTTAAAGCTATATATGTCCGCTGCGTTTTCTGAAAGTTTAAATGGTTAAACATGGATTTTGTGTTCTTGCAAACCCTACAATGGCATCTAGAGCCGGTTATGTGGATGACTTGCTTGTGTTGTTCTTTAAAATTGGTTTTAAAGGATGTTTATAGACATATTTTAGGCTGTTTTTGGGCTGTTATTGTTTGGTTGAATGATTCCCCCACTTTCAAGGTCATATCACACATGCTAGTGATTAGATCTTGAAAGATACATATCTTGATGTGTTGATTGTTTGGACAATATTTAAAACCAAAATTTCAGTTTATGTTGGCTGAAATTGGTGGTTTTAAAGGGGTTTCATTAGATGTTTTGATGTTATGATCATTGGATGATAAAGTGCATAACCTAGCCATTGACCTTGATGTTTGGATGCTTGTTGGTTGTATTCATTCATTCAATTTGGTTGTAATTTTGTTTCATTATTTGGTTGTAATTATTCATTCATTTGGGTTTGTAATAGATTAGGTGCATTTCTTTTATTAGAAAATGTATTAGGATACAATTTTGTAAAAGGAAGATGCACAAGTTCAAGACCCGAAGATGGACATCAAAGACATGGAACTTGAAGCATATGGATGCAAGTTCAAGTGGTCCAAGATGACCTGCATTTTGTGATTGTTTTCAACCTTAGAAAAGACCTTATGACAACACTTGTGATGGCAAACAAGTGTTGTCAACTTAGTAGCTATGGTTATGCACTCATGTTTGTATATATATGCTTGTTTGATTGTTTGTTGTTTGATTGTTTGGTTTGTATTTGAATATTCATCACAAACTCATTAACAACTTAACAAGCTGAAATGTTGGTTCTTTAAAGTTAATAAAATTTATTAAAATGGTTTAATGATTTTAAAGATTAAAATTGGTTTTAATCTAAGAACCATAGGGTACCTTGTATTTGAAAGCATACAAATACAAGTACATAGAGTTTTTCTAAACTAGAATTAAGAAATCTCTAAAATTTTAAAAACGAGATCAACACCGTCCTTTTACACAACACTTGAGTCACTTGGGAACTCTTAGTGGGATAAGGTCACCTAACCATTTTGAGGGAACTTGTGATTTGAGGTGAGAATGCCTTACTTATGGGATAAAGGTCACCTAACCATTTGTTTTGGCAAACTCACACGTGGGTGTAAGTAGGATGTCTTGATTTGCAAACCATGTTAAATGGATCACCTACATGTGGTTTCCAAATGGTGTTGATGGGATTTACATGCCGACTTTACATATGATGTTCAAGGGTCGATCCCATACCTCTAGAAGTTGCAAATGGTTGCAACCGTCAATCGTTGACCACCTTATTAATTTAAATCGTGGTAAAGGTCACCTAACCACAATTTAAATGTAATGTTTGGTTCTAGATTTTAATATATAATTGACCTTAATAGGCATTAATTATTAAAATTGATAATATCGAAAATACTAAATAAAATTTGTTAAATTTTGTAGATGGCCTCTAATAATGATAATCCGATAACTCATCCGCGTCCAACCAATCTTTACGAGCGATCCTCCAAAAGTCGTCTAAATCACAACAACTTCATCGATGGTATCGAACTTGAGAATCGTTCCCAAGCAAGAGAGAAGATCGTACGTTTAGACGACCCTATCCCTGATCAACCTAGCGAGGATGATGAGAGGTCTTGAATGATTGGCTAAAGTACACTGAGGACTCCGTCCAAGTGTCTTGTCCTCATGCTAGCGAGCATGACTCCAGATCTCCAAAAGGAGTATGAACACCACGGGGCTTATGACATGATAACCCAGCTGAAGGAACGTTCCAACAGCAAGCGAGGGTTGAGCGTTTCAAACGGTTTCGAGCACTTCATGCATGTCGTATGGACGACAACCAATCTGTTTCATCTTATGTACTTAAGATGAAAAGTCATATTGACCGCTCGAGAGGCTTAATTGTCCCGTCTCGAAGGAATTGGCCACGGATTTGATCCTCAATGGCCTTACCAAAAGGTTCGAGACATTCGTGTTGAACTACAACATGAATGCTTGGGATAAAGCATTGGTGAGCTTCACTCAATGCTCAAAACGGCCGAAGCAGCCATGGGTAAAAGAGTTTTACCCGTTCTCACCATTAATGAAGGTGGGAACAACAAAAGGCCTCGTCCCGCACCCAAGGCAAAGGTTGCCAAGGGTAAGGGACCCGCTTGGGGAAAGGGAAAGGGGTGGCAAGGGTGCCACCCAAACCACAGAGAAGAAGCAAAAGGTTGCTACAAATGACCCATACTTCAAGTGTGGGGAGATTGGACATTGGGCAAGGAATTGTCCTGTCCATCTCCAAGAGTTGAAAGCCAAGAGGGATGCCGGGCAGACCTCAAGTACAATATACATGATTCATATTGATCTTAATGTTACATCTTCTAACACATGGGTATTGGATACCGATGTGGAACTCACATTTGCAATTTGTTGCAGGGGTTCACAAGAAGTAGGGACTTCAAACAAGGGGATGCTAGCCTCTTCATGGAAATGGAACTAAAGTCTTAGTTGAAGCTCGTGGAGACTACATCCTAAGACTTCCAAGTGGTTTGGAAGTTATTTTGAAGAATGTTTTGTATGCTCCTAGTTTGACTAGGAACATTATTTCTGTATCCCAATTAAGACATTATGATTATGTATTATCTTTTATTGAAAATGATATTCATGTTTCTTTAAATGGTATGTTCTATTTTAAAGCTATTCCAATTAATGGTATTTATGAATTGGTTCATGAAAATACTTTAAATAGTTCATTGTACCAAACTAACACCAAGAAAATCAAGTTGGACTTAAGTGATACCTATCTTGGCATTGTCGTCTTGGTCATATAAAGAAACGTTTACAAACACTTCAAAAGAATGGTCTTTTAAAAACAAATGAATGTGATTCATTTGATGTTTGTGAGTCTTGTTTACAAGGTAAGATGACTAAGGCACCCTTTAATGGAACTCGAAAGGGCAAAAGATTTATTAGGAATCATACATTCGGATGTATGTGGTCCTTTTAAGCCAATGACTAGAAATGGTGAAAGATACTTCATTACCTAACCGACGATTATAGTCGCTATGGTATGGTGGACTTGTTAAGGCACAAGACGAAGCTTTTGAAATGTTCAAAATCTTCAAAAATGAAGTAGAAATCAACTCAACAAGTCGATTAAAATTCTTCGTACCGATAGAGGAGGTGAATACCTAAGTGATGCCTTTCAAATCATCTTAGGAGTTGTGGATTGTCTCACAACTCACTCCACCTGGAACAGCACAACATAATGGTGTGTCTGAGAGGAGGAATCGAACCTTATTGGATATGGTCCGATC
>CM046441.1:44481022-44672834 GCA_025506515.1 Flaveria trinervia
AACACAATCACTGATTTATCCAACATAGGCCGACACACACGGTTCATCAGATCCATAAAAGCAGCTGGCGCGTTGGTCAAACCAAAGGACATGACAAGAAACTCGTAATGACCATAACGCGTACGGAAAGCTGTTTTAGGGATATCTTGCTCCTTCACCTTCAACTGATGATAACCAGATCGAAGATCTATCCTCGAGAACCAACTAGCACCCTGAAGCTGATCGAACAAATCATCTATCCTCGGTAAGGGTAGCGGTTCTTCACTGTCAACTTGTTCAGTTCGCGGTAATCAATGCACATCCTCATACTACCATCCTTCTTCTTTACAAATAGGACGGAGCACCCCAAGGAGAGATACTCGGTCTAATGAACCCCTTATCAAGCAGCTCTCGCACTGCTCCATCAACTCTTTCATCTCGGTTGGAGCCAATCGATACGGTGCCTTGGCAACAGGTTGGGCACCCGGTATCAGATCAATCTGAAATTCAATTTCTCTGTCAGGTGGCACTCCTGATAAGTCTTCTGGGAACACGTCTGGAAAGTCACACACAACCGGTACATCGCTAGTTGTGGTGTTGGTGTATCCACATCCTTTACATAAGCCAAGTAGGCGCTACATCCACGCCTCATACACTTTCCCGCCACCGCCATTGAGATCACCTTCGGAATCGTAGTAACCCGATCACCATAAACCGTTACTAAACTTCCGTCAGGCGCTGTCAACCGAACCATCTTCTTGCGACACACATGTTCGCCTCGAAATCCGCCAACCAATCCATCCCAAGAACCAAATCGAAACCACCCAAGGTCATCACAAACGGTCTAACAGGAAACTTGTGACCCTCAAGTTCCACATCACACTTCTCTATCATCTCAGAAATCCTGGTAGACTTACCTATGGCAGTTTCTACATCAAAGGGAGCATCGACACGTCTACTACCAACAGGCAGCTTAGCACAGAAAGCAGCAGAAATAAAACTCCTACTAGCACCCGAATCAAATAACACAGAAGCTAAAGTCTGGTTCACTAGAAACGTACCGGACACAACGTCAGGGTCCGTCCTAGCCTCCTCCTGTGTCATGGTGAATGCCCTGGCGCTCGCCCTCGGTCCATCACTTCCCGTCTTCTTCACCCCTGAACCCTCAGTCCTCGACTTCTTACAATCTCTGCTCATATGACCAGTTTCCCCACAGTTAAAACACTTGTTCGACATGCAATCCTTCGCCATATGCCCTGTCTTCCCACACTTGAAGCACAAGTTTGACCCAAACCTACATTCCCCGCTGTGCTCCCTTCCACACTTGCCACACCTTTTCGACCCCGCACTTGATGTGACCACACGGCGCTCATCCACCCGTGCCTTTTTGTTACCCATCGGGGCATCACCCCGACCAAACCGTTTCCCGTTCCAGTTCCGATCACCACCACCCTTCTTACTTGCTTCAGTCACCACCACCTCCCGCTCATCATACAGCCTCCCTGCCAAATCAACCGCCGACCTAAACGTGCTTGGCCGGGCGGAGATCATATGCCGGCGAACATCCACCGGTAAACCCCGAATGTACCTCTTGATTTTCCGAGACAGAGGCGTCACCTGATCAGGCACAAGCCGTGCCATTTCATTAAACTTGGTGGTATACTGCTGGTGTGTCATAGTTCCAGCCTCCAACTGTAAAAACTCCCTTTCCAACTTATCCATTTCTCTGTGAGGACAGAACTCCTCAATCACCATCTTCTTCAACTCGGCCATTTCATTCCCCCGATAGCCCGATTACCCTCTGCTTGGACAATGTTATCCCACCAACACAGAGCTGAATCCACAAAAGAGTAGGTAGCAAACTTCACCTTTTGGTCCTCTCGACACTCGCTGATATCGAGAACAGCTTCCATTTCCCTCACCCACCGGTGAGCGGCTGCAGCGGTGCCGTTTCCATCAAAAGTAGGGGGCTTGCATCTCATAAAAGCCCCATAATTACATCCTCATGCCGTTTCATGCACAGGCTCTTCCTCCTCCTCATCATCATCAGATAGGACCGTTTCCGGCTCTGGTTGTTCCCGTTCCCCAGAGGATCTGTTTCTTTCTTTCCTTTCCCCTTCTCGTACAGCTTTAATAACTTCGGTCACCACAGACGGTAAGATCGTCTGCATGACCTGATGGACTTCTTCTACGACAGCCTCTTTTACTGAGGCTCTCAGATTG
The DNA here is from genome assembly GCA_025506515.1 of Flaveria trinervia. Classification (NCBI taxonomy): domain Eukaryota; kingdom Viridiplantae; phylum Streptophyta; class Magnoliopsida; order Asterales; family Asteraceae; genus Flaveria; species Flaveria trinervia. The sequence continues at coordinate 44,483,225 of CM046441.1, forward strand.
GCGCTTTCGTCGCCATCCTCCGGATGAGGGGTCTCTGGTTCTTCATGAACCACCCTCTCAACTCTGGGTCTCCCTCTCTTGGGTCGCGGTTCAGCACCGTGACCTCCACCCCTAGAAGCTTTCGAAGATCTACCTCCGGCCATCACACGCACACTGAAAGATTCAAACACCAACACGGTCATTCAAGGAAATAACTCAGTTTATGTCAAGTATAGTAAGTCCCTAATTACAGTGGCCAGTTGTGATTAGCCACTTACTTTACTCTTCATACCCCAAGTATTACCTGTCCTGACTACATCAGTATTTAACCTACATAGAACACATAACACATACCATGCGCACATAAAACGGTTAACTTTATGAAAATACCTGATGGCACGCAGCTACTCAGTTTGGCATCCCATTCCCTTCCCGTCCCATTCTCAGTTTAAGATTAGGTTTATTCTGAAAATTTACCCATTTCACTTAAACTTTGGCTCTGATACCAACTTGTAAGGCCCCGTTCCCGGACGCTTACAGCTGGGTTCCCATCGCACATAAAACATATAATTACATTTGAATTTAAATAAATCGCAGCGGAAAACTAAAACAAACTTTCATGTCCATGTAAATGCTTTTGCAAACTAATACAACATTCATTACAAAAATTGTTTGTTCGCATTACAATGCAAAAACATAAATCAAAAGATGCCATCCCAAAAAGGCTGAGTAGTCACCCGTGCCATCCTCAGCAATCATTACCTGCCAACTGGAAACACATCAAAGTCAGCGTTGCTGAGTGAGTTCTAGTTTTATAAATAAAACATACTTTACTTTCAGATAAAACCGTTCATACTTTTACATGATCACACATCATACGTACACATAAATAATATCATTATTATCTTCCTTCATTCGTTCATCCCTTCTTTCATTACCTTACTTGCGCATCGGACATCATCCCGAACCAATACCATGTGCTACACCCCGATTAGTCGTAGCTACCGGGCCGAAGTCAACGAATGACAGCTAAACGTATGCCGCGGTACTAGGAGTAACCGTCAGTCTTAGCTACTGGGCCGAAGTCAACGAATGACAGCTAAATGTATGCCACGGTACTAGGGGTGAGCGGTAGAGGTCCTACATTTGGGGTCAATCACCAAAAGGGACCCCGTATCCGATGTGTGCAAGACGTTCATTCGTTCATCATGTTCCTCTTCCTTATCTTTCACTTTACGTTACATAATACTTCGTTCATTCATCATAACAAGTAAAGCCACATGAAAGATATTATACATCACATTAAGGAACATAAACATGCATCAACATCAATCATACATGGCAACATCATACATACATAACGTACAACATCCTGACCCTCATCATGCCCAACATGCCTCTAAGACCTCGATGTCATCTTAAAGACTCTTATGGGAACCTTTACATCAACACTTACATCTGCACTTTCCCCCGAAAGTCAGAAGTTAATCTACACCTTCCTCGGGTTCAACAGCCCTATTCGGGTGTATGGACACCCCTCAGTCGACTGGCCTCCATGCGACTGAACATCATGCGATTGAACTAATACGGATGAACACCTATGCGAATGAACATCCAGTCGTGCGAATGGACCCTCAATCGCATGACCCCCATGCGACTGGCCCTCCAATCGTGTGAATGAACCCCAATCGTGCGAATGGACCCCAATCGCACCCTAATCGGCCGTATGGCCTCCATTCGGCCTCCAGTCGGTCGCCTAGCCCTAACTGGTGCAGAGTGCAGTTCAACCCGACTGCAGCCGAGGGTTTTCGGCCTCGAAACTCATGTAAACCCATTTTAAGCCTAAATCGCCCATCCTAAACCTTAGGGATGCATACCATAACCTCATTCTAGCACAACCAAGCAAGAAATCAAGTCACAATCGCGTCATACACATACACACCCGCATACATACGGGTTTTCACCCAAAACGCGAAAAAGAGTTTTTCAGATGTATTCCAGCCCCAAAATCATTTGAAAACAAGTAAAAGAGGGGTCCTAGAACTCACCTAAACGAGCACAATGACAAGAGCTTCGACTCGGCTTGCTTCACGACGATTTTGGCGACCCGGACCGACCCGAACCAACACTTTTTCCTCTTTTTCTCCTCTTCTTTCTCTCTTCTCCCTTTATGAAGCTGAAATGTGGATGTGGGGAGAGTGGGCTGCCCTCTCCCTACATATATCACCATATTTCCCAACTTTTCTTCGTTGGCGGGTTTGGTCCCTTGACTTTTGGACTTTATTTTCTTTTCTTTCTTCACCGGCTTCAAAATAATAAATATCCGGGTGTTACAAAAAGATCTCAAACCTAAAGAAGGTTGATTAGTTAATCTTTGAAATTAATCAGTTTGATTTCTCATAAATTGACGACTAACATAACCTTTGCTCAAGTTTGAGTTGGCAAATTCTCTTTTAGGTGATCTCATTTTAAAGTAACAATTTGCAGTATTGTGAGTCTTCTCATCACAATAAGTATACTATTTGTTAAAATAACAATCTGCTGTAGAATGATTTCTCATGTCACATATGTATAGTACTTGTTGAAATAGCACTCAGCATTATTGTGATTTTTCATATCACATATTTCACAGTACTATTATGGAGTTTTAAACAACTGTTTGTTAACTTTTGACATTGACACTTTGTTTGATTCATTTTTATATTTTGGTGTCAAAAAGTTAAACTGTTGTTTTTCATGTTTCACATTTTGATGTTGTGTCATATTGTTTTTCATTTGTTTAACATGAACTTCCTTCTCGAATTTCTTATGAACAAATCTTTTTTCTACAGCGGAAGTCTTAGAATCTAAACTTGATTTCAGATCAGAGTGATATTTGTTCATAGAATTCGCCTTCTTGTTTTAAAGAGAATTCATATTTAACAAACCTACTGAAACAAATTTTATCGGTTTGAGTTTTGTTTTTTTATTTGTTGCTTTAATCAACTTTTCTGAACTCTTGTTTTGTTCGGATTTGATTTTTGATGATTTCTTTCTTCTCTTTTGATTCTTTGATTTGAAGAACTTGGTTTACTTTCAATTGAACATATTAGAAGAAGATTCCTTTTCAAATTGAAATTGTTTAAGATTAATAGTGTTTGATTCTTCTGATGTTCCTACCTGTTGTTTGTCTTTGCTTTGAACTTTCACTTCTTCTAAAACAGAATTAATTTGATCAGAAGTGTTTTGTTTTGATTGTTTAGGTTCAAATGATTTTATTTTGATTGGATGACCATTTTTAATATTTCTTGATCATTTTCAACAAACACTTTTATATTTTCCTTTTCTTCTTCATAATTCTTGTTTTTGACCTGAAAAGCTTTAAGTTTAGCTTTGTTCTCAGGAGAATGATCATGTGTATTGAAGTTCTCTCGTAAAGTGTTTGTGATAGATTTAGGCATAGGTTCATGAGTGAAGCCTAATCCTGCTTTCTGTTTATCTTTCCTCTCACTTACCAGTTTTTCTACAATCATTTTTGAACTCTTAACTTTAGCAAGATCCATTTGAGTAGCAGCATGTGCTATCTTCTCCTGTTCAAGATTTTTAGTCATCTCCTCCAATTGTTTAGAAACGGTTTCTAATTCTTTTAGAGTTTTGTTCCATGAAGTTTGAAGAGAGATAATCTTTTGGTCTGTTGTTTTATGATCAGCTTTCAATTTGTTATGCATTGATTCTTCTTGTTTGAGTTTCTCACAAATTTTATATGAGTATGTTTTGCGGTATTCAACATGTTCAAAGCATGATTTTATGCATAGCTTTTCTCTCACTTCAGATGGTATTTCAAGAAATTTTGGAGATGAGGTTTCAGATTTTAAAGATGAAGTGTCAACCTTTGGTTGATCAGACTGTGCCATTAGAGCTACTTCATCATTATCCTCCTTAGGATCTGATTTGTCACTCCGATCATAGTCATCTTCATCATTTTCACCATCCATCTTTGGATCATTGTTTTTTGACCAATCTTCTTCCTGAATTTCTGCAATAAGAGATAAACTAGATGTTAAATCACTAGTAAATTGTTCAGCATATGCACTCTAATCATAATCATCTTTAATATTGACTACAAGAGCTTTCTTGGTTTCATCAGATGATTTTGTTTCATCTTAAGCTCAGGCATAGGAAGACTTTGATAAGGCTTTTGATAAGTCTTCTGAGCTTGTTGAAACCTTTGATTGCTTGATTGAGCACTCCCTCCATTATTTCTTGGTACTTTGCATTCTCTTGAGAAATGGCCATAGCTGTTACAGTTAAAACACTTAGATTTTGACTTGTCAAATCCAACAGTCTTGTTAGCACTTGGCTTGTACTTCCTGTTGACATATGAGTGTTTTTGTGTCCTGCAAGAAATCATCACCATTTGCTAATTTAAGTCCATTTCTTCCACATCTTCAGGATCCATTTCAAATAAATCCTGCAAAACAAGATCTAATTGAGTTAAATAGCTACCTTGATATGCTTGAAAACTAGCCATAAATGCAGTAAATGCAGTTTTTGATTCTTCATCCTCTAATGGGATGTTTATCACATCTTTAACTTTGCTAGATTTAGCAGAGTTAGATGAAGACGTCTCTGATTCAACATTTGATGTTTGAGACTGAGATTTAGGAGGAGATTGAGAATGAGATTGTGTTGTGTAAGCAGGGGCACTACTAAATGATGAGTCAGTGAAAAATCTTGCTCCGACAAATAAATCTCCTTATTCTTCTTTAACTTTCTCACATTTTGCCATGAACGCATTTTCAACTGTGTTTGCTGGAGAAGCAACAAACTGATACTGAGACATTGATGCTGCTCTATCATTGTTCCTTGAGCTTTCATCAATTTCTGCTGACTCAATTTTGGCAATAAGTAGATCTAAATCCATAGGGAACTTCTCAGTATGCTTTAGTAAGGTTACTGTTTGTTTCCATGATGATGGTAAAGCATTGAGTAGTCTAAGATTTAGATCTTCAAGATCAGGCTTAATACCAGCTGTTGACATCTCAGTAGTAAGTTGAACAAATCTGTTCATCATCTAATTTATAGTTTCTCCAGATAAATGTTGAAACAGTTCCAATTGCCTTTTCAACTTTTGTTTCTTGAGATTTTGAATCTCCTTTCCTCCTTCACATATAGTCTTTAAGGCTTTATACATGGTATATCCAGTTTGATATCCATCAAGCCTTGCAAGAACTTCTAGACGTAGTCCTTTACACATCAAGGAGTATGCTCTGACATCATTTTTTACTCTTCTCAAGTCATCTCCTTGAAGACCATCTTTAGGATAGGGTTCCTGAGTGTCATTAGTGTATACCAACCCTCTGTCAGGTCCATCAGTGATTATTGGAATGAATGGTCCTTTTTCTATGGATTTCCAAAGATCAGTATCAATGGAATTTAAGTGATGTTTCAACCTAAGTGACCAATTTTTAAAATCAGCTTTATTTTTAAGTTTTGGAAATCTATTTTCAGAATCTTCTGATTTCACCATTCTTATATTTTTGTTGTTTTTCTTATATTTTGAATTAAAAAAAATGAAAAAGTTTTCAAAGAATTTTCTTAAAAAAATTCCAAGTATCGAGGTTGAAACGCCTGAACAGTATTCAAACGCCTCAACAGTTGATGCGTCTAAGTTGAGAGTTGTCTAAGGGAATGGCTTAGAAAAATTTTCCAAAACGCCTAAAATTGATGCATCTGAACAGTAGTAAAACGTCTGAACAGTTGTGATGCACCTACATAGTTTTGATGCACCTACACAGTTGTTAAACGTCTAAACAGTTCAAATACTTCTCAACAATGATACGTCTGGACTCTCTCGAACAATGGTCAAACGTCTGAACTGAAAACGTCTACAGTGTGGGTGCGACTAAATAGTAGTCAAACACCTAACACTTGTACAATTTTTTATCAAACTTCAACCCTAATGCGTCACATTCATCATGTTCATATGAATATAATAGATTCGAAACTTCTGAAAATCTTCAAAAGTTGATGAAATTGATTGAAACTTTTCAATTAGATGAGTTTTATGCTGATAATCATTCTTCTGAAATCAATTTCTATTGATATCAACAACATATCAATTAATTTGCAATTTTCAGTTTGAAAAAAAAAACAATGAACTTTTCAAACAGAAACTCACCAAATTATCTCAAATTTGATGAATTCAACTGCTAATTGTGGTTCAAATCATATTTCTAATGATGAAACACATCTGAAATCCACAAGTTTTCATTTGAATTGTCTATCAATCACAGATTCAGTAAGCTTTTTGAGTTTCAAAGTTCGATAAACTTCAAAATTACTCAATTAACAGCTACCAACAGCTCTGATACCAATTTTTCTACAATCATTTTTGATATTCAGTAAGCTTTTTGAGATTCAGTAAGCTTGTTGTGGGCTTCCATCTTATCCCTGGTTAACACAATCAACACAGTTCTAATAAGGGGTGAAGAGCAAAATAAAATCCACAAATGTGTGCGGACGACCATAAAAAATGAGCAAAGCACATGGATAAATGAAAAATGCAATCAAGCTAATAACTTATGTTGTTGGTGCATTATGTGCTAAAAGAAAATAAATGCTCTAACAAGAAGATAGATTGTGTGCCTCTCTGCTGTGCGGTGGCACTGAGCTGGGGATAAGCGTAACCTAAATATTCTAGAATTCATTGTTGTTTCCGCCTCTTTGTTGTGTGATCGCACTGACCTGAGGCTTGGCATCTCTTTGAAAGCTCTTAGAATAGTTTCTTCTTGAAATATACCCGTAGACCGCTCAAAATCTCCTGAGGAACGTTGATTACCATATAAGTGTGGGATCCATAAATGCTTGTTGAAATAATTAAACCTTAACCCATCACCAATGTGTCTTAAAAATCTATGTATGGATTTAAGAGGACAAGTATACTGACAATCATCGTGAGCTGCAGTTCTTAAAATTCAAAATCGTTGTGTGCATCTTGTGGCTCTAGTATGATTTCCTAAAATTGCTATTGACTCTCGGTCAAAAAAAGAATCTAGCATCAAAATAGTTTATTAAAATGTCCCAAATGATTCTGATATACCTGTATGATTTCATAATGAATTGTACAAGAAATGATAAAATTGAATTGAAGTTATGCTGTCCAGGAACTAAAATCAGTTAGAAGTACTCTAATAGGTTTAAATCCATCTCCATTCAGAAAAATACAAAAATTTGTGTTGCTTTGTTTTTAAATTTCTAGTTGTTTATAGTTTTAGTCATTTGGTAGGTAAAAAAGTCAGACTATGCATCTAAATTCAATCTGTAAATCACTGACTAAAAAGGGGTCACGTTGAGGTGACCAATAGGGTTTTTAAGTTAAAAGGATCATGTCTGAGGTGATCAACAGTTTTACAAATTAAAAAAGTCATGTCTGAGATGATCAATGGTCATAATATCTTATCAATAATTAACAAGTTAAGTGTTTGAAAGTGCATGAGATGAAACTCATAAGTCTTAGCCATTCACATGATTGGATCATTAGTATGAGTCAATCTCACATTTGAACCATACGTATGGACCAAACATACGATTGGACCATAAGCATCGATCAATTCATGCGATTGGATCATAAGAATGAACCAGTCACACGAATAGAGGAAACCAACTGAGTCATTTGCATGACTGAACCCTAGTCGCACAAAGGGATGTGACCGACTAAACCAGTCGCACGAATGAAGTGTGTGAATAGGTCCAGTCACCCGACTGAAGATAAAATCAGTATAAATAGGGTGAAGTCAGTCGTACATTCTCATCACCCTTCAATCGCTCTCAAATCGCACTAAAGCAAACATACTCTGCCAAAATTCATTTCGTTGACTTCGCACTGAGATTGTGTTACTAACGTGTAATCTCATCTTCTGTAGGTAATTAGTGAAAGAAGTCGCACAAAATGCATGGTGTAATCAAGCCCTAACAGACCCAATTTGATTAAAATCAAGAAATCTGTAAAAACCTTCTAATAGACCACCTGAATGTGCAAAACCATTAAAATGAAGGACATGCAGTGATAGTTAGGGTCCTTGCGAACCCAACGAGTCTAAACACGACGTTTAATATCGAGTTTTGACCTATATTCAAGGTTGGAATGTCGAACAGAGAGTTATGTGAATAGACACTTCGAATGAACTTCAATCGCACAACTGAGCTAGCGAATGACTCAATCGACCGAATGAACAAGGCGTATGAGCTCAATCGCCCAATTGAACTCAGCCGCATGCTCAATCGCTCGAGTAAACTCAGCTGTATGCTCAATCGCCCAATTGAACTCAACCGCATGCTTAGTTGCCCGATTGAACTTAGCCTCATGCTCAATCGCACGATTGGACTCAGTTGTATGGTTCAATAGCACGATTGAACCAGACTGATCTTAGAACAGTTTAAATTTCAACAGTTTCTGTTATGGACTAGTATCATGTTTATGTGTTTTGTGTTACAAAAACATGGCAGATAGGTGGATCATCAACACCAAGCACAACATTTGTGCTCACTTGGATGCCACCACTAGGAATGCTGCTGAGTTTGTTGGTATTATTTCATTTCTAAGGAGATCAAGGATCTACAGAGCCATACCTGCTCCATGCACACCCTACCGGTCTATACAGCAGGCCTTCTGGGAAGGTGCGTCAGTTGATAGATCTACTGAGCCCTACTGCATTCGGAGCACCATTTTGGTCAAGAGATTAAGGTTACTGTAGCAGACCTTCGACGGGTACTGCATCTGGGTGATGATGTTGGCCACCCAACCAGGTTGCATCCTCTGATCGTAAGGGGATGTTTTCTAAGGATGAAGTACACTAGGGACATCAACGCAGGTGTGCTCAACAAAAGCAACCTGTGTCCCCAGTTCAAGTACCTGGCACATGTCATTCTGAAGTGCATTGCTTCACGGAGGGGTGGATTTGATGATCTATCTGACCAAATCCAGAATGCTTATATGGCATTGGTTCTGAATCACCCCTTCAGCTTCTCTAATATGATTTTCTCTTACATGATCGAGAACCTTGAGGCCAAAGGTAAGGAGAGCTTCTGCATGTATCCAAGGTTCTTGCAAATGATCATAGACGAGAAGCTCCCTCAACTTCCTAAGGAGAAGGACGATGCAGGGATGTTAGAGGTGATAGATGACACAACTCTGGGAAGGATGAAGGTGTACAGGGGGAAGCAAGTGAAACCCCCTTATAGGAGATTGTTCGGGCACCTGGCCAATGCTGATTTCGTGGCGCCTTCTCACAAGAAGTGGCGTCACGATGAGAGTGACTCAGACGTCAAGACTATTGAGCTACCACGGATGATTCAGACGATGACAAAGATAACCATGGTGATGGTCAGGAGGTGAGGCTCCAGGTGGATCCGATCCGGCTCCAATCCACCCTGACTTTCAGATAGATGAGGAGGAGGAGGAGGAGGAGGAGCCAGTAGTGAGGATAGTGGGCAGCAAGGTTGTTGCCACTAAGAGAGGGCTTGCGGCGGTTGGTGGACGCAAGGGTGAGTCCAGGGATGTCGCTACTGCTGATACTGATCCATCTTACATCCCGAACCATCCCTTTAGCCCAGGGGGAGCATCCTCCTCTAAGGAATTGAGGAAGAAGAGGATAGCTCAACCCCATGGCATGAAGAGCAAGAGGAGAAGGACTACATTGATTACCACCACATCCACCACTTCTACCACATCTACCACCACTACTACCACACCCCCTATCACCACTACAACACCCCCTGCCACCACTATCACACCTCCAACCACCACTATCACACCTCCAACCACCACTATCACAGCCACCCCTTCACCATCCACTCCTATCCCACCACCCATAATCACCACATCCACTGCCACCACTACCACCCAACGAGTTAGGACATCTGCTCATGTCCCACTACCCTCCATTGGGGTAGAGGAACAACTAGCCAACCTAAATCGGATGGTGCTAAAGCTGTTGGTTGTTGATGAGCAAAGAGTTACACAGCTAAACCAGCTTGTGGAGCAAAATGCTACTCAAGCTCAGCAGATTATATAGTTGTAGGAGCATAATGCTCATTCGGTTAAGAGGATTGAGGATTTGGAGGCAAAGAACAAGAAGATCATGCTCAGGTTGAAAGGATCAAAGGATGAGCCTCTAAAGATCAGGGAAGGCGATGATGATGATGCGGATGATGATTCTGGAGAAGATGATGAGGATGATGATGAAGGTTTAAGGGGAAAGAAGAGAGGAGATGATGATGATGAAGAAGGTGATGCTGCTGCATTAGCCTCTGCTCAAAGTCAAGAAAGACGCACTAAGAGAGAACAAGATCAAGGAGCATCATCTTCAGCCCCTCCTATTGAAGAATTGATAGATCAAGATAAAAGTAAAGATTAGATGTTTTGTATTTAGCAAACTTTTGTACTTGATTCAAATATTACAGTGATGTAATTTATGATGATCTATGTTTATCTATGTTTAAATGTCTTGATTAGCTACTAATGATTGATGTGTTAAATGTTTAAATCAAGCAGATAAAACGTCCCTGCAAGAAGAATATGATATTGCTCCCCTTTAGCAAATCAAGTCTCAATTCACAATGATTCTTGATTCGTAAGGGACTGTGAGAAGGTCAGTTAGCTACACTCCCAAAGAAGGAGAAATCATACACGACCTGACCAATGAGCAACTTGCAGAAATGTTCAGATTGCATCCTGATGAGCTCGTCAAAGACGCTCCAAAGGTTGATGTTATGAGTGATGAAGAGCTAAAAGATGTTGATGAAATAGAGATAGAGGATTTCACGTCTGAGCACTATCCAGAGTACACTGACCGAGAGGGCAATGTGATCCCCAACTTGGGTGACACTTGCGGCAATACTAAATTTGAAAAACTAGATGAGATGGAGAAAGAAACAAATAAGGATGAAAGCAAAGCCCAAGCCACGGATGCAGATGTTGATATAAAGATGGCAGAATAGCAACTTGTTTTGTTGAGATACAAGCCCAACACACAGCTCAAAAGCAAAATGCCTACACCAAACTCTACAAGGTCAAGAAACATCTGAAGGTGTCTGGCAAGATTACTGCATGGGCGTATTTTGAGGATCTAAGTGTTTATGCTATAAAGAGGTAGAAGGGAATAGAGTACTTTAGATATCCACATGATCTAAATGTTCATTGCTTGGTTCAACACTTGAGCTCTTGCAAAAGAAAGGTTGCGAAACACCTTTACCAGCTAGTGCCTCACTGAGGGTAATTGGTGCTGAAACAGTTCTTCTCTTAAGGTTCACAAGCTCAACAACTGGTCACTTAGTCAAGGTTTCCCCTTTGACGCTAATTTTGGGTTTCACCTCAACATCAAGTTAACCAACAGTCTTACCTGCTAGCCTCTATCCATATAATTTGAATCTCAATTTGAACTCTTCTAGCATCCTATGTTGAATCCTATCAGCTAACCTTGTAGCTTGCCTTTTTGACTTGGGTTGGCAAGTGAAAGGTCAATCAGATAGGTGCTCTCATAAAATCTTAGGTTGGAGAAATTAAAGAGTTCATGTTGTCCCTGAGACCTAGCGATTACCAAGGCCCTTCTATCAGTGTCATACCTCCATCCTATATTCGGATTCTCAGTAGGATGAGATGGGTTAGACATAGCCCTTGAAATACCTTCCTCAAACAGACTTTGCATGAGTGAGTCCACATCAAAGTGAACATGAGTAGGATGCTAAGTATGGAAAATTGCAAGAGAGGGTGGTGAATCCTCTATGTCCATACTCTAAGAAAAACTCCTAGGTTTTGTGATTGTAGGCAGGACTTTCTCCCCTTTTTGATAGCATCATCTTCATGCATAGGTGCGGTACAAGTTAGGTCCACCATATCCATAGGTTCTTATGGCCCTTGTTGAGTCCTCCTTAGTGGTCTCTTAGCTAACTTCCCCCTGAGATCGATGATCTAAAGTTGCTGGACATTGAACCTCTATTGTAAGTGTTGGACCAAAAGAACCAATAAGCCAGATCAGAAAAACCTTTAAGTCATACAGACATCAAAACAACTGAAGTGGTCTACAAAGTCTGAAGACAAAGCCTGAAGACAAAGCCTGAAGACAAAGTCTGAAGACAACAGCTAAAGACAAAGTCTGAAGATAAAGTCTGAAGACAAAAGTCTGAAGACAACAGCTGAAGAAAAAGTCTGAAGATAAAGTTTGAAGACAAAAGTGTAAAGACAACAGCTGAAGACAAAGTCTGAAGACAACAGCTGAAGACAAAGTTTGAAGACAACTGCTGAAGACAAAGTCTGAAGACCAAAATCTCTGAAGTTGTCACAACAGGTGAAGTTGATCTCTTCAGTAGTTATGATGGTTTACTTTTCAGTAGTTTGTAATCAGTAGTTTTATATTATGTAAAACATCTGAAGTTCTTACACTTGAGATGTTATAACTTCAGTAGTTGTAATGTTAGCTTATACTTGGCTTTTAGTGAAGGTGCCTCAGTTGTTGTGGACATCTTCAGTAGTTTAGTTTACTTTCAGTTGTTTGTATAAATCAGTTAGCTGTCACTATCAAGTGACGTCAACTGATGTCACATTCCTTTATAAAAGGAATATTGACCTAATTTCCTTGTACGTGAAGCATATGCGTGAATGAAAACATTCTTTTTGCAGAAAACTTTCTCTCTTTATAACTGTTACTGTCTCTCTCTATAACTGTTACTGTTTGATTGAATATTCATATTATTCTTGCTAAACTTTCGTCTAATTCGTGTGCTATTCCGCTGAAAATCTTAATCTAATTGATCAAACTAGATCTCGATGGTATCAGAGCTGGTTAATCATTGATCGATTTAACAATTGATCATTGAAACTGCTCTTTTGATATCTAAGTTTGATCGAATTAGCAAATTTGCTAGAATTGGTTATAGAGTTTGTTTTTCTGTTGCTTCCGGTGAATCAATTTGAGATTAGTCTTGTTTTAAACTGTGTTGTTTTTGAGCTAGATCTGTTAAAATCTCATTGAACTTGTTTGAATTGGTGAAAATGGCTACATCAATCAATGATCCTCATAATACTCGCTCCTCAACAAAGCCTCCGATGCTTGTTAGGAGTGAGTATAACATATGGCAACGCCGAATGCTCCATCACCTATTTATCAACAGTTCAGGTTGTTGGAAATCTATGGTTCATGGACCATATAAGCCTATGGTGAGTAATCCAGAAACCAATGAGATGGTTCTGAAAAAGAAAGAGCAATACTCAGATAAGATCTGAAACTGTTTGAAATTAATGCTAAAGCCCATGAAATTCTGGCCATGGCACTGCCTAATGAAATCTATTCTGGACTTATGCATCATGAAACTGCTCATGACCTCTGGGTTGCTCTGAAAGAACAATTTGGAGGAACTGATGAGGTCTTGGCAAACAATAGAGAGATCCTTGCCCAGCAATATGAGACATTCTCTCATAGAAAGGGTGAGTCACTGACTCAACAGTTTGAGCGATTCTCCTGTTTGATATCTGAGCTTAAAATGGTTAAACATGAATATACAAACATTCAGATGAACAACATATTCCTCAGATCCCTGCCTAAGAGATGGGACACATATACTACTGTCCTACGCTCTAGTGCAAATCTGGACAATCTATCTCTCACCCAACTTCATGGGAAACTGTTAACATTTGAAAGAGAGATAGAACAGAAAAGGAAACTGGCTTCATCTGGGAAGCTCACTAATGATTTTGTACCAGGGAATACTGCTCTGGTTGGTCATGAGTCAAATATGCTGCATCAGAAAGTTCTTATGATGAGCATATAGATTTCTCTTCAAACAGTGGAGATCCTGCTTTTGTTGGTGTTGATAGTAATTCAGGATGTAATAGTGATAATTTGTGCTTTTTGATGGATGATTTGAAAGGAATTGTTGATGATGATTTGGAAGAGATGGATATTTTGAGCCAAATGGCATTAGTCAATATCAGATCTCAAAAATTTTACAAAAGGACAGGTAGAAAATTTCCTGGTCTCTCTGGAAAAACCAAAGTTGGTTTTGACAAGAGCAAGTTGAGGTGTCACAAGTGCCATAGACTTGGACATTTTGCAAGAGAGTGTAGATCATCTGGATCTAACTCTTCAGCACCCTTTATGACCTTTCCAGGCAATAGTTCACAAAACAAGGGCAACATTCTACCAGTTCTGGTCATCATTCACAAATTCAATCATCTCCTGCATATTTTGTCCCTCAAGGTCAAATGCCATATCCTTATCCATGTTTTTACATGCCTCAGTCCAATCAGGTTCCAGTACCCATAGCTCAACAACCACATGCCCTACCAGAGCTTCAACCATCTCAATCAAGTCAACAATCTCAATCACATCAAAGCTTTTTCACTCCTGGAGTTGTTGACTGGAGTAGCTTACCAGATGATCTTTCTGGTTATTCTGAACAAGTATATTCTGGTGCTGGTCAACACAGTGGTGAAAATCCTTTTGGAATCTTGCTCTTATGGCCCTGGAGTCTACTGATGGTTCATGCTCAAATGCTTCATCATCACAGGTACCACAAGTATCTTCTGAGGCTAAGGCCAAGTTGTGTTCTGAGGCTTTTGCCTCAATTAGAGAAGCAAATGTAGCTTTAATTAATCAAAATCTTGACCTATAGAAAGTGATTTCCAAAAGAAAAGCTGAGTTTGAGTCTGTTTTAAAGGAAAAATATGATGAGATTTACAAATTAAAATGCCAAATCACTGATGAAAAGGCAAAGGTAGAGGTCATTTTAGAAAATCATAAGAATCTCAAAGAAACACTTGCAGCTACTCAGGTAGAGTGTGAACGTTGGGTAACATCTTGTAAGGGGTTGGAAATGCTTCTCAGTAAGCAAACAGCTTCAAATGTGAAGTTTGGGATTGGGTATAATCACATTGTACCTCCTACAGATTTTATGCCCAAGACAGAAGTAAAATCTGAAGTTGAAATCAATTCCCAACCACATCATCATGTGTCTCATCCTCAAGTGATAATGTAAAATCAGAGGATGAAGTCAGTAATAGTACCTCAGCTAATCAATCTGCTGATGGTCTTACTGCTGATAAACACATGATCAAAGAAAAGCTGAACACTTCAGGTGTTGTCTCACAAAGTATTCAAAGTATTGAAGAGCAAGTAACAACACCTAAACAACATTTCAAACCAAATGAAAACAAACATGGTTTGACAACTGCTGAAGAGTTTATCAGGAAATCCAAATGTACTGATAGAAAACTTCTGAAGAACAAGTCTTCAGTTGTTACAAATCCTTTAGTACTTCACATAAGTACTGAGAGGAAGAAAGTACTGAAGAACACACCTTCAGTTGTTTCATCTTCTCCAGCAGTTGAACAACAGAAGATGAAGAAAAATCCATGTGAAATATGTGGTCTATTCAATCATCTCACTGATGAATGGTGGTACAGAAAGGGTTCCAAATTTAACAAGGATAAAATCATTAAAAAGAAAATTAATAAAATGAAAGATGAATTTGAAACCAAGTTTGTGCCACAAACATCTCAAACTGATAACCCAAAGTTTTTACAAAAATCTAAAAAGAAGGAAGAGGTTTATCATAAAACAGCTGAAAATATTCCTCAAGGAGTATCAAAACACCAGACTAAGTCTGTGTCTTTCAAAAAGGAGGACATGGTGAGTCACAGGAACCAATCAAAAACAAGTACTAATGTGTCTACTGAACTGAAGGCTTTAACAACCAATCAGACACAACTTGTTATGATGGTTCAACATCTGTTGGGGAGAGTTAATCAAATAGATGCACCTATGATTAAACCACATAAAAGGAAAACTAAGCCAAAATCAAAGGAATCCTTTTCAGCACCATCTCCACCTTCAAAGGTTGTTAATCATGACAAATCAGTTAGTATAAAATCTGTTGACGAGAACAGACCCAAAACCAAAATGGTTTGGGTCTCAAAAGCTAACTAGTTTGTTGTGACAAATGCAGGGTTCTTCAGCATGCCATAGAAGCATCTGGTATGTGGACAGTGGAGGATCTATGCATATGACAGGGAACGGTTCTCTTCTTCATGACTACTCTCAAGAAAAGAAGGGATTTGTATCTTTTGGTAATGATGCTAAGGGTTACATCATCGGCAAAGGCTTTGTGTCAAATGGTGAGATAAGATTTGATGATGTTAACCATATGGAGAATCTCAAGTATAACCTGTTGAGTGTTAGTCAAATGTATGATAAAGGGCATGTTGCACTTTTCACACCAGAACTGTTGGATTCTGTCTTCCTATGTTTTGAGAATGATTGACAAGATATTGGATGAATATACTCTCCTGAAGGCCAACATGATTGGAAGAGTATATGCCTTAGACTTATCAAAGAAAATTGATCTAAAAGGCCATCCATGTCTGTTCTCCAAAGCCTCTCCTCAGGAATCTGAACTATGGCACAGAAGGCTTGGTCATGTGAATCTTAAAAACATGAACCAGCTGATCCATCATGGTTTAGTGAGAGGTCTACCATTAAAGGAGTTCAAATGTGATGATGAATGCTCTGCTTGTTTAAAAGGAAAGCAACATAAAGTATCATTCCCTCCAATAGAAGAACCAAAGTCAACTGCCTGCTTGCAATTACTGCATATGGATCTTTTTGGTCCAGTAAGAGTGATGAGCATGGCAAAGAAAAAATACTGTCTGGTAATTGTGGATGATTATTCCAGATTTGTATGGACTTTCTTCTTACATTCAAAAGATGAGGCTGGTCAAATCATCATCTACTTTGTGTTGCATGTGGAAAAGCAGTACTCTCTTTCTGTCAAGTGTGTGAGGAGTGATAATGGCATAGAATTTAGAAATCACACACTTGATGAATTCTATTTCTCTAAGGGAATCAAGAGGCAGTATAGCATTCCAAGAACTCCTGAACAAAATGGAGTGGTGGAGAGAAAGAACAGGACCCTTATTGAAGCCGCAAGGTCAATGTTGGCTAATTCTGGTTTGCCACTAACCTTTTGGGCTGAAGCTGTCAACACAGCTTGCTATGTGCAAAATAGAGTGTTGGTAAATCAGAGGTTGATGAAGACTCCTTATGAAGTGTTACATCATTTGGCTCCTCTGATTTCCTTCTTTAGAGCATTTGGGTGTAACTATTATATTCTTAACACAAAGGATCCACTTCAGAAGTTTGAATCAAAGGTGGATGCATGGTACTTTGTTGGGTATTCATCTACTTGCAAGGCATACAAGTTTTTAATTGCAGAACAAAGATAGTTGAAGAAACCTTGCATGTAAAGTTTAATGAACCTCCAAAGGAGAAAATCCCACAAAACCCTGTGGAGTTATTTGATTTGGACATACTGCGATATGTTCCTTATCAGTCTCCAGCTGTTGCAGATTCTGTGAATCCATCATCTCCTGCCACTTGTTATCCATCTGTTGGTATAAATGCAAGTTTTAGTGATCAACTACCTGAGTCTACTAAACTTGATGTTCCTGTAGCTTAGCAGTTCCATCCATAACAAATGTTGATGAGATCTCTGAATCCTCTACTTCATTTGAATTGCCATCTCATGCTAGGTTTCAAGAGTCTGGTTCACCATGTGTTGCTACTGAATCACCTACAAACACTTGCACAGATCTTATTGAGTATCAAGAACTGAAGAATCACCCCATGTCTCAGATCATTGATGACATCAATGCTGGTATTTCAACTAGAAGTCAATTGTCCAATTTTTGCTTTTATGCTCTCTTCATCAGTCAGCAAAAGCCAAAGAAGTATCATATCGCATTAAAAGACAATGGATGGGTTGAAGCTATGCAACTTGAGCTTCTTCAGTTTCAAAAGCAGCAAGTGTGGGAACTAGTTCCTCTACCCCAAGGTAAGGTGTGCAATAGGCACTAAATGGGTGTTAGGAATAAAACTGATGAAAAAGGTCAAATTGTCAAGAACAAGGCCAGACTGGTTGTACAGGGGTTTTCACAAGAAGAAGGTAATGATTATGATGAAACCTTTGCCCCTGTAGCCAGACTGGAGGCAATCAGATTGTTGTTAGCTTATGCTGCTTTCCATAATCTTAAAGTTTTTCAAATGGATGTCAAAAGTGCATTCTTATATGGTAAAATAAAAGAAGAAGTTTATGTGTGTCAACCACCAGGTTTTGAAGATCATAAACATCCAGATTGGGTGTATAAGCTTGATAAGGCTCTTTATGGTTTAAAACAAGCTCCCAGAGCCTGGTATGAAACACTGTCTAACTTTCTTCTTCAAACAGTTTCACTAGAGGCTCCATAGATAAAACTTTGTTCATTAAGAAAGTAGGCATGCATAAGCTCCTTGTTCAAATTTATGTAGATGATATTATTTTTGCATCCTCTAATCCACAGTTGTGTGATGCCTTTACTAAGTTAATGCAACAAAAGTTTGAATGAGTGCCATGGTAATTACAGTTCTTTCTAGGTTTGCAAATCAAACAAATGGCTGATGGAACTTTCATTCATCAGTCAAAATATACAAAGGATTTGTTGAAAAAGTTTGATTTACAAAATTGTAAGCCCTGTTCTACTCCCATGTGCAGCACCACACAACTGGATGCTGATCAAAAAGGTAAAGCAGTTGATGAAACTCTTTACAGATGTATGATTGGTTCCTTGATGTACCTTACAGCTTCTAGACCAGACAGTATGTTTGCAACTAGTGTCTGTGCTAGATTTCAGGCTGCACCTAAAGTATCCCATATGATTGCAGTCAAAAGGATCTTTAGATACTTGCAAGGAACTCAATCTCTAGGACTTTGGTATTCCACTGGGCACTCTTTCAAATTAGTTGCTATCTATGATAGTGACTATGCAG
This sequence comes from Flaveria trinervia, assembly GCA_025506515.1. Lineage (NCBI taxonomy): Eukaryota > Viridiplantae > Streptophyta > Magnoliopsida > Asterales > Asteraceae > Flaveria > Flaveria trinervia. The sequence goes on from CM046441.1 coordinate 44,502,040, forward strand.
GGTGTAAATTAACCAGAAAATCAACCTCTAGTGGATGCCAATTTCTAGGCAATTGTTTAGTTTCTTGGCAGAGTAAGAAACAAACTACAGTTGCTACATCCACTGCTGAAGCAGAGTACATTGCTGCTGCAAGTTGTACATCTCAGGTACTCTGGCTTCAGAATCAATTACTGGATTATGACATTACAGAGACTAAGACTCCTTTACTGATGGACAGTAGTTCAGCTCTTTGTATTGTTAAGAATCCTGTCCAGCATTCTAGGACCAAACATATTGAGATCAGACATCATTTTATCAGGGATTGTTATGAAAAAGGTCTGATTTATCCAAAGTTTGTTCCTAGTGCTGATGAGCTTGCAGATATATTTACTAAGCCTTTGGATGGTGTAACTTTCCAAAATCTAGTGCTAACGCTTGGTATGCTGCAGCTTGAATGATTTGACAACTACTGATGATCTCAGCTCACAAGTACTGATGAGCATTAGTATACAGCTGTCAAGAATAAGTACTGATAAGTTATTTTATCTTCAGCAGTTTTCATACCTACTGAAGACTAAATTACTTAAAAGTACTGAAGTACTCTATTTATTGCAAAGTACTGATGTCGTTACAACCACTGATGTCTGTTCTAACAGATAAGTACTGATGACCAATGAAACATCTGAAAATCAGATAATCTGCTGAGTAAGTGTTAAGGTCAAATGAAACATCTGAGATATGTGAATTGACGACAACAACTAATGAGTAATTTATTCTTCAATTGTTTCAAACAATTGCTGGTTCATTTCAAAACAACTGAAGCAAAAACCAAGTCTTCAGTAGTTTCCAACTACTGATGACAAACACCAAGTCTTCAGTAGTTTACAACATCTGAAAGTTAAAACCATGTCTTCAGTCGTTTTCTAACAACTGATGACTAACACCAAAACTTTCAGTTGTTTTCTTTCAGCCATTTCATAACCTATAAACACCTAACCCTAACTTCAAACTTTTCATAAATCGTTTTCCGAACGTTCATCTTCCATTAATGGCGACCATGCAAATCAAACCACGACACAAATGTGTTGCCTGCTTCACAAAATCGGCCTTTTGGACTAAGTTTGATGCTGCCATTGATCTGATGGTTGATTCCCCGTATCAAACTGCTTTTCTTCTGAATCCAACCATCTATCCTGATACCCTTCGCCATTCTGGACAAATGTCACTATCCATACTGGTGAGAATGATGTCGCGATCACTCTCTAGTCATTTGTAAACCAGAAGAAGGTGGTAGTCACTCCTGCTATCATTCGCCAAATGCTAGATCTGAATGATGCCACCTTTGTCACAAATACCCAAAGGCACTATTGATCTATCATTCATCAACCATGGATATGCGGGCGACCTAAGTGCTACAACCATTCTGAAGAAGCACTTCCATGATGCTGAACGCCTAATCTTCCACATGATCAATGTTTGCCTTGCCCCCAAATCCACTTCATGGGATCAAATGTCATCCAGGTGGTAACAGGTATTGTATTCTATCCTTTAACGCCAAAGCTTAAATTTTTCTGAAATTATATTTTTAGAATTAAAAGATCTGGCAATGAAACTTGTGGCTAACATGGCTATTATATCCAAGGTTTCTTATGGCCATAATCATGAATCAGTTAAAATCTGATGGCCCTGTTTGCCTTGGAGTCCCTTCTGTGGTAGTTTTGCCAGAGTATACTCCAGGCACAACTCTGACCCACACCTCAAAGAGGCTGCCAAACTGCTAAAACCCAAGCAGAAGGAACCCACAGCCTCATCCTCCAGATCCAAAGTCCCCTCCAAACCACATTCCAAACAAACCAAAAAGGCTACTCAGGGAATTGAGTCCCCTGATGATGCCCCTGCAACACAAAGGCAGGATGAAACTATGGGTAGTAATCCCCCTGTAGTTTTCAAGACTCTACCAGCTGAAACCGCTCAGGTATCCTCTCAACCGGATCCTGATGCAACCAAAAATTAGGAAACCACATTACTGGAATCTCTCTCACTTGAGAAGATTTCCATTGAAGAGCACCATTCACCCCAGGTGCAATACTCTTCACACTTATCTCCCACTGAAGCCACCCCTACAAGCCCAACTGTGGTTATTGCATAAGTGCTGACTCAACTACATTCCTCTACCCCTCCCCAGAAACCTATTACCACTGGGAAAACATCAACAGTTGAGGAGAGGATTATAATATGGCTGATAACCCACAGCACAGGGATTACAGATTTCAATCTCTCTGTGTAGAGGAGGAGATTCGAACATCTGGTGAGGCTGCCTCTTCTCCTATTTCAGCACATGACCAGGATGAAGATGGTATCATTTCTAAGTCCTCACTAGAGGTAACTGCTAATGAAGGACATAATCCTGTGGCAAGAAGTCCCCAGTTCCAAGAAATAGGGGCACATGTGAATACTGATCTACACTCAGTACATGTTCATCCTGATTTCATTAGGAGGTCAGATGATTCAGCAAACACTGATGATGACCTGGGCTTTTTCTTTGATGTTCTTGCCCACAACACCATTCTTGAGACTGAGGTATGCAGACTACAAGAACTGCTTGCCAAAATGTCACAAGAATCAAGTCCATCTGCCCACATTCACCCACAGATGGCAGTTTCTCCTGAAACTCTCCCAAACACTAAGCCACTCCCAACAACTTTGCCACCAGCCTCTGATTTAGGCACCATTTCTCAGGAACAGAACCCCTCCGAGCAAATGGTTGCTGCCTTTCAATCATCCTTACCTCTTATCACTTCCATAATCACAAACATTGTGCATCAAGCCATTGATGAGAGGCTTTCCTCAACTCTTCAATCCTTAGTTGATGTTGCTGTTTCTAAGAGACTTTCTGACATTCACACCATGAACCCAATGCAACCAAAAAGGGGGAGTCTAAGTCAGTGAAAGTAGACAAAAGAATGAGAGTTGAAGAGGAAGAAGAGAAGAAAGAAGGAAATGATCACCTACAAGAGAAAGAAAAGCTCTGAACAGACTGAAGGTGAGAAAAAGTTAGAAGAATGATCAAAGAAGCTGATGAGCAACATAGCAGATCTATGGATAAGATTATTGATCAACTCTTCAGACAAGGATTGACACAGCCAAACTTGACTCTGAAATCAGAAGGCTAGAGATTCAAAGATTGAACATAGATGGGCAAGTTGGAGTGAGAAAAGGGAAAGGCTGGAAGCTATGACAAGATTCATATCAAAACATCTGGGAAGATCAATCATTGAAGTGAAGTCATGGTCCAGAGACAGTATTTTGGAGATAACCACCAGAATCTGTTCTTCAAAAGTATTCAACAAAGGATTGATCATAGAAGCTCTTGATGAAGCTAGTGCTGGAAAAGGTCTGATATGGCAAAGTTATCCAAGCTTCACTCAAACTAAGATGCTAGAGAAGCCTGTACAATCACCCAAACCAAATCAACCAACTTCATAACCTCAAAATCAACTCCTTTACCCAAGAAACCTACTCAACCCATGACCAATGATGCACCCAAGAAGAAGAGAATGGTGTTGAGGATGGAAGAAGAAGAAGATGATGATGAGGATGATAGTCTGCCAATCTCTATTATTCTTAAAATAAAGATGCCTGAGCCGGAGTCAACCAACAACAATCACACCTGACTTCCAAGGCAAATGGTAAAAGTCAAACTTGAAGAAGAAGAACAGCACAAACAACATGATGAGCAGCTGTTAAGGATGATTGATAAAGAGTTTCCTAAGTCTTCATCCATACAAGCTATGAAGAAACATGCTTAGAGGTTGTATGCTCTCAGATTTACATTTCAATATCAGAAAGAGAGTGAGAATTTGGTCTGACCCTAGAGTAAGTGATAGAATTCATAAAAAGAAGATTCCAGTAGATACAATGGCCAAGTAAAGAAGATTGTAGATGCTGTGATAATGCTGGCCATTGTAGTGTCACCCTGGAAAATCCTTGATGACTTCAAAAGAGCTTACAAGTCTAAGATGACTCCACAAACTTTACTAGAAAACAAAATGGTAAAGAAGGGGTTGATCTACAAGAAGCTTGAAGAAATAAGAAGAAATGAGCTCCAGTTGTTGCTTGAAGGCACTCATCCTGATGAGTTTGCATACAGAGAAATAACTACTGTGGAGCTGAAGAATGGAAAGCATATAAGTACTTATCAGAGTACTATGGGCCTGAGTTCTTCTTTGAAAGTGAAGCTGAAGAACTCACAATGGAAGAACAAGTTGTATTCCTTGAGGCCTATGTCAAAGAGTCTTACAGACTCATCATTCGGAAGTAGGTCTCATGGATAGGATAACAGCTTGTGTTCAATTCCCCAAGACAGAGTTCCCATTCATCCTTTGCCAATCAAACTTTCTGAAACCTCTTCCCTGGCCTGAGCTTAATTTGAAGATTTCCGAGCTGATCCAGAAAATGTTTGCCAATAAGTGGGACTTCAATAATCTTAAAGGTTTTGGCTGCATTGGTTCAGGGGTTTGTTGGACCAAAAGAACCAATGAGCCAGATCAGAAAAAACTTTAAGTCCCACAGACATCAAAACAACTGAAGTGGTCGACAAAGTCCGAAGACAAAGTCCGAAGACAAAGTCCGAAGACAAAGTCCGAAGACAAAGTCCGAAGACAAAGTCCGAAGACAAAGTCCGAAGACAAAGTCCGAAGACAAAGTCCGAAGACAAAGTCCGAAGACAAAGCGAAGACAAAGTCCGAAGACAAAGTCCGAAGACAAAGTCGAAGACAAAGTCCGAAGACAAAGTCCGAAGACAAAGTCCGAAGACAAAGTCCGAAGACAAAGTCCGAAGACAAAGTCCGAAGACAAAGTCCGAAGACAAAGTCCGAAGACAAAGTCCGAAGACAAAGTCCGAAGACAAAGTCCGAAGACAAAGTCCGAAGACAAAGTCCGAAGACAAAGTCCGAAGACAAGTCCGAAGACAAAGTCCGAAGACAAAGTCCGAAGACAAAGTCCGAAGACAAAGTCCGAAGACAAAGTCCGAAGACAATGTCCGAAGACAAAGTCTGAAGACAAAGTGTGAAGACAAAGTCTGAAGACAACAGTTAAAGACAAAGTCTGAAGACAAAAGTCTGAAGACAACAGCTGAAGACAAAGTTTGAAGAAAAAGTATGAAGACAAAAGTCTAAAGACAACAGCTGAAGAAAAAGTCTGAAGACAACTGCTGAAGACAAAGTCTGAAGACCAAAATCTCAGAAGTTGTCACAACAGGTGAAGTAGATCTCTTCAGTAGTTGTGATGGTTTACTTTTCAGTAGTTTGTAATCAGTAGTTTTATATTATGTAAAACATCTGAAGTTCTTACACTTCAGATGTTATAACTACTGTAGTTGTAATGTTAGCTTATACTTGGCTTTTAGTGAAGGTGTCCTCAGTTGTTGTGGACATCTTCAGTAGTTTAGTTTACTTTCAGTTGTTTGTATAAATCAGTTAGCTGTCACTATCAAGTGACGTCAGCTGATGTCACATTCCTTTATAAAAGGAATGTTGACCTAATTTCCTTGTACGTGAAGCATGTGCATGAATGAAAACATTCTTTTTGCAGAAAACTTTCTTTCTCTATAATCGTTACTGTTTGATTGAATATTCATATTATTCTTGCTAAAATTTCGTCTAATTCGTGTGCTATTCCGCTGAAAATCTTAATCTAATTGATCAAACTAGATCTCGATCCCTTTCAGTAAGGTAGTCACTAGAGATTTCAGGTGACTAACCTTTGAGACTAAATAGGTGCAAGTTTTAGTCAACTGTTGCACCTTAGTATCAGACTCCCCTCATCTTCATTAGAAGAATCATTGGGGGTGAGAGAATAGGACCAAAGTCTTCTTCCTCATCAACAGTACTAAGTTCTTGGCTTCTGGATTTTCCCTATACGATGACAACTTTAGTTGAAGTGTCAATGGGCTGGTTGCCATGGTTGATATCTTAATGATGTAATCACTTGAAGAAGTGAGAGCCTATTCCATATGGATCTCCTGAACTGGTTCAAAGATCCAACTAAGTTATGGGTGGATAATGTATGCTAGACATGGGTAAGTCATTATCATTCATCACTTATTGATAAAGGGTGGAGAAGAGAGACTCATGGTACTCACTAGATCCTATGTTTTCATCATCATAGAATTCCAGGATAGGTATAGGTTGATTGAGGTCTAGTGGCTAGGGGTGGTAGCTTTCCCTTAAAGGTTGTTCACTAGAGTTTTGAGACTCTAAGTGAAGGCTTAAGGCTAGTGCTGGTGTAGTGACCTCACCAGGCTGAGCATGAGGAATCTCAACACTAATCCTTAAAGTGATGGGAGTGGTTTGCTCCTTAGGGGAAGTAGGAGCTGTAGTGTCCACTTCCTCCTACACAGGTGAGGATATGGGGGCCTGCATGACCTGAGTAGCTAGTGCAGGGGTTAGTTTGGATATTCTAGAGTAGGTGATGGTTATTTAAGTCTTTGTTGGTGGTTCAGAAGTAGAAGGTGTGGGTTCAAAACTAGCTTGTGCTGTTAGGTTATCACCTTGAGCAATGTGATTTAACATTTTTAGAACTTGGGATATTTCTACCCTTGAGAAGCCATAATAGGCGTTCTCCTTGTTTTGAAGATTTCAGGCTTAATTTGTGCCATTTTAAGAGAATTACCTTGTCCCCTTAACTGTGAGCCCAGTTCACTGTCAAGAATATGTAAAACAGATGTAGGGTAAATGTAATATTCTATGGAGTCTAAGTTATCAAGAAAATTTGTATATATAAATTGAAAGTAGCTAAACTTAACCCCTTGAACCATGCCATGGACTATATAAGGAAAGGTTTTCTAGATTTTGATCCTAACCTCCATGCTTGTTTGATAAAACAATGGATGACCACATGAAGTAAATACTTCCACTAGGAGGAGAACTTTCCTTTTCTAAAGGTTTTTTTAATAAATAATCACCTTCATAACCTATCTACCTAAAGGAATGGTTCACAACTAATTTTATGAAGGACAAATCATCTTCTTATCATTCATCATTAGATGGGTGTTGATTGTGGCTGGTGTGATGAAAATTGTCCGCCCCTAGACTATGGTAGACAATGTCTACTCTCCATCTATTATAAGCTCTTGGTAGGTCCTCCAAAACTCTAATAGTTGATCTTCATATACTGGAGAATCTATGGTAACGAAGGTGAAGTAGTTGGATAAATTCAATAACTATAAACATTTTCGAAACTTGGTTCTTTCTCATATGACAACAGAGCAACCTGATTATGCTGCTTGTGTAGATGCATGGAAAAATATGGTTGGTTTCTTGGATTAGGGTTGGCCATTTGTGAGTAGCTTTTTAATATAAGTTAGAGAGATTTGGAGATGAAGAGGAACGTGAAAGAGGGGAAGTTGAAATGGATATATATATATATATACTATATTAATATACATATAGGGAGGGTAAGGATGTCATTTTACACAAAAACTCTTAAATTTAAGAGTTTTACAACCCTTGAAGCTTTGGGTACAATACCTAAAGCATACTCTAAAGGAGAAGGTGGATTCAAAATTCAAAAGAGGTTGTGCCCTCATGTTTCGTGACCTCAGATCTGGCAGCCAGAATTGTTCCAAGATCATCCCGTCCTTCTCCAACCGGTTTCATCATGGTCTTCTTCCCCAACACGTGTAGCTTCCATCTTTTATCGCTTGCGATCGATACATCGATCCTTCATCTTCTTATTTTCCTCACATGTGTTGATTCTTTCTACAAAGTCTCCATCCCCACTTCTACTACGGGTAAGTGTTGGTCGTCTATTCAACATCGGACTTTGATATGCTTCTGATCTTCTTCTCTAAGCTTAATATGTGTTGATTTTGGAGTTATTAATTAAAGACGGTAAAGATTTGGTTGTGTTTTATCAATATTTTCAAAGTAAATCCTTTTAATTTTAACTTATTTCTCAAGGTGAAGTATTTTATAGCATAAGGGAAGGAGAAACCAAAAAGACATTATCATAAAATAGAAATATGAGTTGGTTTAAGCTTTCTTTTTATTTCAGGAATTATAAGTTGGAGTTAGGGTTCTAATTTCTTTAATTGAGAAATCACTTAGCTGGCCTTATTTTTATCCCTATTGTTATTGTAAACTGTTTTATGGTGTTCATGCCTTTCAACTTGAGTTCATTTGCATTGAAGTTCTCACAAAATCTATATAAATTTCACCTTTACTTCACTTGATGAGTCGTGGGTATTCTATGAAATTTTGGCATTCCATATCAGTTTATTTTAGTTTGGAATACAGTTGATCTTTCAATAATATTCAGTTGATTATTTTAGTAGTAATTGTGTCGTTAATGAATATTTAAATTATAGTTGGTTACCAAATCTTCATCTTGGTGACAAATTTGGGGGTGGGGGTTTGATGCATACATTGTTAAATACATCAAGTTTTGACTACAAGAAAGAAACTAAGTACAACATTGATAAGTACAACATTGATTATGAGCTGGTACATAGTTTGTTAAATACAATAAGTTAATTACAATCCAATACCCTTTTCTTTACACTATATATTGCTTTGTGGTAAACTATAAATCTATTTCTATTTATAGGTAAAAGGAATAGAATTTTATTTTGGCAATCTAATGTTGAAACATTTGAGTTATACATGTAGACTGGTGATACTATTATGATTGCTTAAGACTACCTACTTTGATCTATTGCACGACTATTGGTAGGCACTGAGGTATAGTTATAGGTTATATCATCTATGGTTACAAGTATAATTGAATTGATTTACTGCATGTAAGTACAATGTCAAAGATTAGATTTCACAAATTCTAGAAAATCACTCATAACATGATTTTGCGTCTGTCTAATTAACAACTTATTATTATTACAAATACTTTGTCAACGGGCTGATATGAGTTGGCTAATATGAGTTGGCTTGGCTTGGAATGACCCATCAACACTTTTATGTCTTTCACAATTTTTATTTATATTAACTACGCTTACATCCCATTTTATATAAATTCATAAAGTTTCAATTAAATTAAAATTTTACAAACGAAATTAATTATTCATCACTTTCGTCAATGACCTGTGACTGAACTTGGTATGCCATTTGACATATGATATTATGCAATATCATATTAATTAGACGATTCCTTTATTATTATTATTATTAACTTTTATTTGATGCTGCATATGTAGTGATGCATTTCTTTCAAGATCAACTCTTTTACTTTGCTATTATGCACATATCATATAATGATCCTCAATAAATTAAGAATGCAATTTATGCAGGTACATACATGCACACAAAGGATAACAAAGATATTACTTATAATTCGAGTTGTGAAGAAGCAAAGTCAAGAAATAGATATATAAATTTGTCAAAAAGCTGAATAAGGTTTAAAATTTATTAAGATTAATGTATTCTTGATGCAGGTTACACTCTTTATGGAGCCTATGCTTATTCAAGGATTATTTTTTGATGGCATTGGTAGATTGTTAGATTTAGGTAAGTTTCTTACATTTTATTAGTCCTTCTAAAAGCAATATATCATGTTAGGCTTACATTTTTATAAAGAACAAGCAATAAGCAGGTCAGACTTGGGTTAAAGCCTGACTTATTGATCCAAGGGTTGAATTCTAGGTAGAGAAACCACAAATAAAAGGAAATTCAGATTAGATAAACCTTCTAATAAATATGATACAAATATGTAGAAAAACAAAGACAACAAAAGTATAATAGAAAACGAATAACTTAAACATTACAAGCTTTTATGCGTTAAAATTAATAATAGATTAACAATATTTAAAATTAATAATAGGCTATGCAGTTTTGCAGGGGTTAAATGTATAGCTTTTGATGGTGTTCAATAAAATCAAAGTGCCAAAAACAATGGTATCATGTAATGAGATCAATTTGTAACGTTGTATATGGACAACCTTTAACTAGAAATGGCGTTCTGAAGTTGTAATTGTTCTGATTTTACTTATATGTATTTGCAGATAGCTGGAATGATTAAAAAACATCTTAGCACTTCATATGATGAAGAGGTACTTATAATATGAAACCTTCTGTAATGAATACTTAAGCATCATGGATTATCATCTTAAAGGTGGCTGAGCATTATGAATTATCAGCGCATGAAGCAGTGTCCTTAGTAACGGAATTGTTTAAGTTTTTATGCTTATGTTGTTGTTTTAAATATATATTAAAACAATTTGCTTTCCTTAATCCGTTTTTTAATGTTATAGAATGAACTATAATCATGACTCACGATCACATGAATACTGTGAATGTTTATAATTGCATGTGATTTATTGATTTAATGGCGCTAATAATCGATAAAGAAATGGAGAATACACGTGCATTTTATATGTTATATGTAAGGGCCTATGTGTAGCAAATGATTGTTATAATTTTTTTATGAAGTTGATTGTTCAGCTTTACTCGATTTCAAAGTTAAGGGAGAGTTGTAGGTTTGCTTATTGACCGGTACTTACGCTCACACTAACTTGGATTTGATGTTTGTAAGGACCAAACTACATTCTTTCAAATTTTATACTTTTATAGATTGGTGTAGCTAATCCAAAAAAGTGTAGGGTGGAGCATTTGGCTGCTTTATATTTTTAACATAGTTCCATATGCAAAAATAATATGAAAATCAAAGATAATGCCTAAGTAGTTTAGGTTTCCATGACCCTTTGCTATACCAATAGTCATGAAGGCATCAGAGGCTGAATCATTATGCTCGATTTGAATATTAGTTAAAGTGAACAATATCGTGTTGTAAGTTATCGTCGCCGCCGCATAGCGCGGGTTCCCTACTAGTATGTATATATATATATATATATATAATATGTAGGATTCTGTGTGCCCAAGACACTTAGAATACTGATGTGGTTAGTACGTTATGATCCAAGTCGGGTTATACCCAATGACAAGCTTAGCAAACACCAATTAATATTTAATTGATGATATGATCATGCAATTAAATATTTACACCAATTTAGAAAATGGGTTTTCTAAACAAGTTGCATATGAGATGGAACAATTTATTAGGATATTTTGTTCAATAATATTATTTGTAATGTTATTTAAAAAGGTTAGATAACATTACAATTAATAATGGGAGTGCATAGATTGTACAATTAAAAGGTTAGTTGTATATATCTAGTAAAAGGACTAGTTAACACATATAATGTGTGATAAAATTTAAGGGGGGAAACTTTTTTTTAAAAAAGCTTGGCTGCCCTCCCCTTAATTCTCATTGGACCTTTGTGTCCTTGAAAACACACTAGTCTTGACTACCCTTGCACACAACTAACTCATCATTCATTACATGCAAGAACACCAAAAGAAAGTGCTCTCTCTCTCTCTCAATAGCTACGGCCAGAAGCAGCAGATTTTGGAGTTTTGAGAGCGGTTTTTGGTGAGTTTTGGTGTTGATTCTTCCTAACAAGAAGGTGCTTTGCAAGGAGGCTTGGGGTATACAAGCTTGAGGGCTCCTTCTTGGAGTTTTGGCCGAGATTTTGAGCTTTGATCATCTTTCTTCCCTTGGTCGTTTTAGCTGCTGGAAGGAGGTAGTTTGGCAGCTTGTTTGGTTGTCACATTATGAATGTTTTATGTGTTTATATAGCTTGCTTATTCACATATTAAAGATCCTTTTGATTTGGGTTTGTTTTTCATCTTAAAACACCATTAAGAACATGAAATTTTTCAGCTTATAAACATGTTATAATTCTATACTTCCGCTGCGTTTTTCAAAAAGTTTAAAAGGTTAAACTTGTTTACTTTGTGTTCTATCAAACCCATCAATATATATATATATACATATATATATATATGAAATGGATTTGAGAAAAAATTAATGTGAAAGGGTAAACTTTCAAATCCGGATGTCGGTTTAACCTCTAAAAAGCACCAAAAAGGTATTTTCTTAAAAGTTGAAAATCTTCCAAACATAATTTGTCTTCAGAAGTTATATAAAAATTTTGAAGCCAATTTACAAGTGTGTTGATATGGTGGGAGAAACCTTAATATGAGATCTAAATTTTTCTAATTTAGAGCTCTCTAAGCAACTGGTTGTGATTCCTCAGCTAAGGCTTCACAAGTCTCATCTTATGGCAAATATCATTCGAAATGTTAATTCCATGGTAAACAAGAGGACAGACCCATGATGCAAATATTTGTCTTCACTCTTGTTTCTTAACTCAGATAGAGCCTAAGAAGATTGATAAGGCTTTGAAGGATGGAAGTTAGATTGAAGTTATGTTGGAGTAGATACTTCAATTCAAAAGGCAAAAGGTTTGGAACCTATCTCCTGTTCCTCAAGGGAAGACTACTACAGGAACCAAATGGGTTTTTGGGAATAAGAGATGATAGAGGACTTGTCATCAAAAACAAGGCAAGACTAGTGTTCAAGGATACACACAGGAAGAAGTAATTAACTATATAGATGTTTTTTCTCCTGTTGTAAGACTGGAAGTTATTAGGATATTCTTAGCTTTTGTTGCATCCAAGAACTTCAAGATCTACCAACTTGATGTCAAGTGTGCTTCTCTTTATAGATTGATTGATGAAAAGGTGTATGTCAAACAACCACAATGGTTTGCAGATCTTGATCATGTTGATTATGTCTGTAAGCTTGATAAAGCTCTTTATGGGCTGCATCAAGCACCAAGGAAGTGGTATGAGACTCTATATCAGTATCTCTATCCGCGTGGTTATAAAAGCGTAATATAGATGGAACTTTCTTCATTAAAGGAACATGGAATGACTTAATGCTAGTTCAAGTATATGTAGATGACATCATCTTTAGGTCAACTAAATCAAAGCTCTACAAAGACTTTGAGAAGCTGATGAAAGATAGATTTGAATTGAGTTCGATGGGGGAACTTAGTTTATTTCTAGGAATTAAAGTGAAGCAAGTTGAAGATGGCATCTTTATAATTCAGTCAAAGTATGTTCAAGACATACTTTAAAGATTCAACATGACTGATTGTAAGGTTACTAAGACACCCATAGCCAGAAACCACTCTCTTGGTCCTGACCTTGAGGGGGAGTGTGTAGATGAACACCTATATAGGGCTATGATTGAGTCTTTTATGTACCTCACAGCTAGTAGGCCTGATATCATGTTTGCTCCATGTATTTTGCAAGATATCAAGCCAACCTTAAGATGTCACACCTAATCACTGTCAAAAGAATTTTAAGATATCACAAAGGTGCCTCAACACTTGGCCTTGGTATACAAAGAACTTACACTTCAATCTTTATGTATATACAGATAGTGACTATGGTGGATGCAATATGACTGCAAAGTCTACATCAGGGGGATGTAGGATTCTTGGTGGAAGGATAGTCTCATGGCAATGCAAGAAGCAATCATGTCTCTACATCAACTGCTGAAGCTGAATACATTGCTCCTGCAAGCTGTTGTGTTCAAGTGCTTTGGATTTAGAATCAGATGCTAGATTATGAATTATTCAAAGAGACTCCTATCCACATAGACAACAACAGTGGTATTTCTATCACAGAGAATCATGTGCAGCATTCAAGGACAAAACACATCAATATCAAGTATCATTGATTAGAGATAACTTTGAAAAGACATTAATTAAACTAGTCAAAGTTAACACAAATGAATAATATGATGTTCTGTTTAGAAAACCTTTTGATGAAATGAGATTTAAATATCTGTTTAGCTTTTGGGATGATTAGCTTTGAGTAGCTTTTCTTAAAACTTAATCATATTATTTCTAAAACATTTGTGTCCTAAGTTGTCTATTTTATCACTTACATAAGCCCTTGTTTTAATCTGGGAGGAAAACTCTTTTAAGAAGACATTCCTTAGAATTTTGAAAATTTTTATATTTTGTTGATACATGTATGTTCCTAGATCATGATATGTATGTAATAGATCTTATTTGTCTGATTCTGATATAATATTTGGAATGATTAATGAAATGATATTGATTGTTTGTTATTTGTAATGTTTAATATTTCATTAATGAGTCGATGTTGAATTGTTTAATTAGGTTTGTGGTTGTTTGAATTGTTACACATAATGTTATATTAATTAATACATTCAAACTTAACAAAATGAAGTTCTCATGCGAATGGCCCATGCGAATGGACCATACGCATGAACAACTTCATATGAATGACTCAGTCGCACAACTGAACCAGGAGACTGGATCAGTCGTATGATTGTAACATAAGATTGGCTCAGTCGCACGACTGAACACTCAGTCGTGCAGATGAATCAACCGCATGGTTCAATCGCACGACTGAACCATACTAATGGTTCAGTCGCACGAATGAACAGTACTAACCTATAAATACAACCAATTCGTAGAAAAACTAGAGCTTTCTTTCTATTTCGACTCCAGACGTACCCTAGCCGTCCAGAAGCCTCCAAGTTGATACTCCAAGTTCATAGAACGCTGTAGATCGATTCCTAATCGATTCTTAACATTTGATTCAATACTTTATTGATTCTACGTGCGTTCTCACTGATTGGATCGCCAATCAAATAGGATTCCGCACTATTTGGTTTGGTTTACACGTTAATCATTCGGTATTTCGTTCAAATACCAGGTCCTAACAAGTGGTATCAGAGCATTAGCTCTTGATTACGTGTGATTCAATCAGATTGATAAAAAGTTTCTGTTTTTACACTAAAAAACGTAATCTTTTGTGTCAAAAAGTTATCTTGGACGTTCCCTGCTCATCAAGTTTCGGTTTCTACGGCCTTAGGTGATTAGGGTTTGCGAAATTTCGAATTTTTACGGCTAAAACACGTTTAACCTAGAAATTTTCGCAAAACAGCAGCTTCAGTCGCACGAGGGAGCCATTCGCACGACTGGACTTCATTCGCATACACCAGACGCACGATTGGACTGAGTCGCATCTCCATTCGTACGACTGAACCATCCGTTCGCAGTGTTCATACGCATCAACTTCATTCGCGCAACTAAACCAATCGCTTAGTTCAGCCGCACGATTGAAGCAATCACATAGTTCATTCGCATGGATAGCCCATTCGCATCACCCAGTCGCACCAGTTTGACAGTTTGTTTAGTACACTTAAAAGTTAATCGTGATGGAAGATCAGATGTCAGCGTTTACTGCCGGCAGGGACTCAAGGATCTAGAACTTACTATTGCTTGAGAGTGAGGTGGGGAATCATAATAAACCACCAAAAATCTTAACGTTAGATGAGTTTCCCCACTGGAAACAACGTTTTGAGATCTACCTCAATGGAGTGGTTCCAAATTTGTGGGAAGCTATCAAGACTGGGTATAGTATGCCGGTGGGAGCAGATGGGGTAAAGCTTACTTTGGGAGGATGACTGATGCTCAGAAAGTTAAGTATAATGCAGAGAAGAGAGTTTATGCATTGATTACACAGTCTATTCCTAAAGATATTTTCCACCAGTACTCGGAGAATAAGCAGGCCAAGAAATTGTGGGATGAGCTGGAAAAGAGATACGACGGGAATGCTTCGCTGAAGGCAATTAAAGCTAAGGAACTGAAGAAAGAATTTGACAACTTCTCATCAATGGGAAACGAGAGTTTGGACGATGTTATTGATAGATTCTACCATCTGATGAGTGAAATGCACACACATGGTGTTGCTACTACCATGGAAGAAAAGGTGTCAAATTTCGCAGACGGATTGCCGGAAAAGTGGGCTTCATTTGTGTCAAATCTGAGACAGAATGAGATGCTGGCAAAGTTGGATATCAATGACTTCATTCTAAAGCTATGAGAAGAAGCACTTAGCATGAAGTACAGAGCTCAGAAGTCTTCCCACACTCAGAATCCAGCTTTGTACAATGCCACGCCTCAAGCTAAGACGTCTGGAGCACCTCTTCAGATTGCATTTGTGTCTAGCTCATCGGGTCCTTCACAAGCTTCTCCTTCAGGTTCAGAAACATCAGGGTCTTCTTGTACCCATTGCATTGGAACTGAAGCGAATGCTACTAGACTGAAGACCGAGAACCTCGGTAATGTGACTGTGGAAGTAGCTCGAGAGCACATGGATCTTTTGGCAGCAGTGGTCATTCTTATGATGGTCTTGTTGCTGGGAAGATTGGAAACTGCCATCTGGTAGATGAGGACTACGAGTAGGTGGATGAAATGGAGCTGGAGAGAATGGACATTATGTGGGCCTTAGCTAGTGCTGTCCGGAGGGCGAAGAAGTTTGTGAAAAGGACCGGACAGAACTTGGTTGCTACTAAGGATACCACATTTGGCTTTGACAAGAGTAAAGTGACCTGCTTTAACTATGGAGAAAAGGGGCACTTCAAGAGAGAATGTGTGAAGCCAAAGAAGACTGGAACGGGAACCCATTCTCGTCCTTCACTTGTCAAGACAAGCAAGCTAGCAGTTCTACTTCATCAAGCAAGGATCCAAAAGCCTTGACTGCTCATGATGATGAAGGATAGGACTGGAGCTTTCGGTTTGTCTCTCCAGGGGAATCTAATATTGCCAGTGTAGAAGATTTAGATGATGATTCCGCGAGTGAGAGAGAATTGCAGTTGATATAGCTCAGAGTCAAAACCCAAACTAAGTGATGTACTAGGGTGTCACACACATCCCCACAAAGAAAGTTTAATCATAAAGTTGATAGCAGGTCATGCTACAACTATGGAGAGTGTGGACACATTGCTTTTTTGTCCTTACTATCAGACACCTAGGAAGAAGATTGAACTTCAGGATTCAAAACCAGTAGTTCTAAGAGGAGTTCTTTAACTCACCTAGAAGAACTAGTGAACCTAACATTCAACCCATTAGCCAGTCGACTGTTTATCACAAATAGGAATTGCACAAATCTAGCTTATGGAAAGAGAAGTCATCCTCCACGTCTGATAATGATGACAAGAAGGAACCTGAGCTACCCTTACCCTCTAAGGGTCAATGGGTTGAATTCATGATGTGTGATGCCACTGGGAAACCAAGCTAGTAAAGGCTTGGGTTCCTAACCTAAACTAATATTTTACATTGAATGTGCAGGGTGTTCACTACAGTGCTGAAACCAACACGTGGATTGTAGACAGCGGAGCATCCAGGCACATGACAGGAAACAGGGATCTTTTATCAAACGTCAAGCAAATAAAAGGAGGACATGTTTCATTTGCTGGAAACAAGGGAGGCTATATCATAGCTCAGGGAGAAGTTGGAAATCAGAAAGTTAAGTTTGATAAGGTGAACTACGTTCAACAACTTCAAAACAACTTACTTTCTGTTTCCCAAATCTGTGATAAAGGTTTTAAAGTCATATTCGACAACAAGAAGTGTTACGTCCTAAAGAAAGACTACGTGATTCTGGAGGACCAAGTTCTGATGACAGCTTCAAGATATAAAGACCTTTATGTTTTGGATCTCTCAACAGCTTCTACAACGGATCATGAAGTTCAATGCTTTCTATCAAAAGCCACTGAGAAGGACTCCATCTCCTGGCATAGGAGAATGGGACACATCAATCAACGGAATATGAATCACTTGATCCAGAAGGATCTTGTGAGAGGAGTTAATGTCAAGAATTTCCAACTTCCTGACTTTTGTGTAGCTTGCAAGAAAGGCAAACAGACAAAGAAGTCTCATAAGGAAAAGAAAGTTCATTCAATAGAATTCCTCTTGAACTTCTTCACATGGAACTGTTTGGTCCAGTCAGTACAAAGAGCATTGCAGGCGACTTGTACTGCTTTGTGGTTACTGATGACTACACAAGATTCTCTTGGGTAATGTTTCTGAAGTCCAAATCAGAAACATTTGAGTCATTCAAGGAGTTAGTAACCACACTGGAATCTCTCTACAAGCTGAAGGTGAGACAAGTACGCTCAGACAACGGGACTGAATTCAAAAATCAGTGGATGGAGGCTTACTGCAAGTAAAACGGAATTGTGCATCAATTTACTTTGCCTACACGCCTCAGATGAATGGTGTTGCTAAGAGAAAGAACAGAAGCTTGATAGAGACAGCACGGACAATGTTGGCAGACTCGAAATTGCCTATCCAATTCTGGAATGAGGCAGTGGCTAATGCGTGTTATACACTGAATCGAGTTCTGATAGTCAAGCGCCACGGAAAGACATGTTACGAGCTACTACAACGACGTAACCGAATCTGGAGTATCTCGAACCATTTTGCGCGCCGTGTACACCTCTGAATAAGACTCAAGAAGGTAAATTCAGCGAGAAGGCTGATGAAGGGATCTTCTTAGGATACAACATACCGAACAAGAGAGTTTACAACAACTCAACGGGTTTAGTAGAAGTGTGGTGTAATGTTGATGTTCAGAGATATACCACCCCACATACTGGCAAAGGACCCGCCTACTTTTTCGACTATGATGGATTCTTTAAGTCCTTCAACATCCCTATCTCTCCTTCTGATGATGAGTTAGCTACTCGTATGATGTATGATATCTTGAATACACCATTTCTTGATTCAACATCATCGAGTTCACAGGGAGAATCATCTACTCAATCAGGGGGAGTAGTCGACGACAGTGACTCCTCCTCTGAAGATGAAGTTGAAGAAGACGACCAGAATAGTCAGGAGGAACAGGTTCCAGTTCCTAAAAGTCCACAAGCATCTAACGGTGACGCACCTTCGACTTCGAGACCTCAAACTCCTTCTATCTCAGATGCAGAACCAAATGTTCATAATCTTGGCTCTGAGATAGCTGTTCCTACTACTCCAGGATCACATCTAAACGTCTATCATCCCTTAGAAAATGTCATTAGGGATGTCAGATCAAGAGTACAAACCCGAAATCAGCTGTACTCAGCTGATTATGCCTGTTATGGAAAAGGGTACATTCATGATGGTGCTTATCGGTGTTTTGTCTCGCAGTTTGAGCCCAAAATACGTCAGTGATGCACTAAACGATGAGGCATGGGTGAGTGCCATGCAAGAAGAACTTCTTCAGTTCAAGAAGTTAGGAGTATGGACTCTGGTAGATAGACCTAAAGGTGCTAAGTTCATTGGCACCAAATGGGTCTTGAAATGCAAGAAGGATGACCAAGGGGTCATTATCAGGAACAAGGCTCGACTGGTTGTTCAGGGATTTCGCCAAGTCGAGGGGATTGACTACAATGAAGTATTTGCACCGTGGCAAGGATGGAAGCCATCCGTATCTTCCTTGCCTATGCATCGTATATGAAGATTAAAGTGTATCAATTAGATGTGAAGAGTGCATTCCTTCATGGGGAAATTCGAGAGACAGTGTATGTCAGTCAACCCGAGGGATTTGAAGATCCTTATCATCGGGACAGAGTTTACAATCTCGACAAGGCCTTATACGGGCTTCATCAAGCTCCAAGGGCTGGTATGAGAAACTCTCAACTCATCTTGTGAAACACGGCTTTCGCAGGGGAGTCATTGACTGCACACTGTTCATCAAAGAAAAAGATGGAGACCTAGTGCTAGTACAAATCTATGTTAATGACATAATCTTCGGTTCAAAGAACGAAGAATTATGCAAAGAGTTTGAAGCAGTTATGAAGAAAGAGTTTGAGATGAGTGCTATGGGGGAGATGAAATTCTTTCTCGGGTTACAGGTGGATCAGACACCAAATGCGATCTTTCTACATCAGACCAAGTATGTGGGAGACATTCTCAGTCGGTTTGACATGGAGAATGCTTCTGCTGCTGGGACTCCACTTGCTACAAATCGTGATATAGCACCTGACGAAAATGGAGATCTGGTAGATGCCATAATGTACCGAGGAATGATTGGATCCCTCATGTATCTCACTGCCTCAAGACCTGATATCATGTATGCTACATGTTTATGTTCTAGATATCAGGCTAAGCCTAAGGTTAACCATCTGATCGGGGTCAAAAGGATATTTCGGTATCTGAAGGGTACACCCACACTTGGGTTGTGGTATCCTCATGATGATGACTTTGAGTTCACGGCGTATAGTGACTCGGATTACGGGGGCTACAAGATGAACTACAAGTCTACATCAGCAGGGTGTCAATTCTTTGGGAAGAGATTAGTTACCTGGCAGTGTAAGAAGCAGACCTCGGTTGCATTGTCAACCTGTGAAGCCGAATACGTTGCTGCTGCAAGTTGCTGTTCACAAATCATCTGGATTCAACAGCAAATGCGGGATTACGGTTCAAAATTCTCTTCTACTCCTATCTTTGTTGATAACTCTGCTGCAATTGCAATAACTAAAATCCGATACAAAATCCAAAGACCAAACACATCGGTATTAAATACCATTTCATACGAGACTGCTTTGAAAAGAACTTAATCGATGTGGTAAAAATTAATACTGACTTTCAACGCGCTGACCTATATACAAAATCCTTTGATAAACCACGTTTTCTATATCTGTTAGAGGTCAACAGCGTTAAAAAGAAAAGAGATGTTATTCCTGATGATGATCATGTGTAGTCCGATGCATTGTAGTTATATTTTTTATTTTTCCTTATTATTTTATTTTGTTTAAATTAAATTCATGTTATTTAGCTGTCTATAAAATCCTAAAATAATTAAATCTAGTATGATTTTAGAATTCTAGGGGGAGAGTAGGTCAGGTAGTAATATTAAAAAAAACGAGGGAGAAGGAGTGGATAGCTGATATAAGGTAGATCGTATCTGTGATACCGATTCAAACCTTATAGAAAATGATAGTACACAGGAACAAATCAAAAGGGACTTTAAAAAATTTATTTAGAAAAGATGCAAAATTTAAAGTATAAGTTTGTGTAGTCTAAGCAATATAAAAGGGAAGATGATAGAAATATTGGTAACTACTAAGGTAACACAAAGCAAGTAGACCTAGAGGTTGCTAGACCACAAATGATATGTCGGTAGATTCAACACAATAGATGATTAGACCGGACTGGTGATCTCAAGATCGAACTAAGTTGTTCAACTGACTGTGGGCTGCCATCTTATCACTGGTTAACACAATCAACAATATTCCAATAAGGGGTAATGAGCATGTAAATGTCATAAATGTGTGCGGATGACCATAAATAGAGCAAAGCATGAAAAAAAATGAAAGACAAATGCTATCAAGCTAATGACATATGTTGTTGGTGCATTCTGTGCAAAAGAAAATTTAGCTGCTCTAACAAGAAGATAAGTTGTGTGCCTCTCTGTTGTGCGATGGCACTGACCTGAGGATAAGCATAACCTAGATATTCTAGAATTCATTGTTGTTTGCCGCCTCTCTGCTGTGCGATGGCACTGACCTGAGGATTGGCTTCTCTTTGAAAGCTCTAAGAATAGTCTCTTCTAGTAAAAATACCCGTAGACCGCTCAAAAGCTCCCGAGGAATGTTGATTACCATATAAGTATGAGATCCAAGAATGTTAGTTGAAATAATTAAACCTAAAACTATCACCGTTTTGTGTCTAAAGTCTGTGTATGGATTTAAGAGGACAAATATACTGACAATCGTTGTGGCTGCAATTCTTGAAAGTTCAAATCAATGTGGGAATCTAATAGTACCAGTGTGATTTCCTAAATTTGCTCACGACTCTGGATGAAAACCAAGATTTGAGCATCAAAAGGTTTTGATAACAAGTCCCAAATGATTTGACTTGCCTGTATGATTCCAAATTGAATTGGTCCAGTGTGGTCAAACTAAATTGAAGCTGCCTATTCTGGAACCAAATCCAGTAGATGTCTATCTTAGGATTTATCTCTCACAAAAAGTCAAAACAAGTTTTATTTTTGTATTTAGTTTAAGTTTCTAGTTAGATAGTCATTTTAGTTTGTTTGTTCGTCGGACTATATCATGAAAATCAGTATGGGATTAACTCACCTAAAAGGGTCATGTCTGAGATGGCCACATGTGTTTTCAAAGTTTAAATGGGTCACGTCTGAGGTGACTAAATTGTTTAGAAGGATCACGTCTGAGGTGATCAAAAGGTTTTCAAGTTAAAATGATCATGTCTGAGATGATCAAATGCTCATAATGTTAATTTCAACAGGTAGAAAGGGTTTAAGTGCTAAATGTTCATAAGTGTAACCCATTCGCACGACTGGATCATAAGTATGGACCAACCATGCGAATGGATCCCATTCACACGACTGGACATGAGATGAGCCATTCACCCGAATGGCTTATCAGAATGATCCATTCGACCGAATGAAAGGGTGCAAATGAGTCAGTCGACTGACTGAGACTCAGTCGGTTAACTAAGGGTGCGAATGAAAGCGCACGAATGAGTAAGTCGACCGACTGAGACTCAGTCGGACAACTGAATGCGACTGACTGGGCCAATCGCACGACTGAGCCTCAGTCGCCCGAATGAACTGAACGAATGAGGCCAGTCGGCCGATTGAACTCAGCTTCAGTATTTAAAGGGCCAAAGTCGATCGCATTCCACTCATCACTCCCAATATCGTCCTAAAGTCGCACAAGAGTATTGTTACTCTGCCAAAACTGAGTTTCATTGATGTAGCTTGGAGTTTGTGATTCTAACGATTACTCTATTCATCTGCAGGTATGCTCCAACTCAACTCGGTTAAAACTGAATGTTTTAAATGCAAGTTCTAGTGTAGAACTTACGACAATCTGTCAACGAGACTTCTCTTAAGAATAGAACACTTAAATGGTCACGCATGTTGGACTAAATGATTCTAAGTGTTAATTCGAGTCGTTGTGGTCAAAATGATTCTAAACACAAAGTGAAATGCCAGGTCTTGATAAATGTTAAAATCCTTTGTTTAACAGTGAGGTATACGAATGGACACGCTGATGAACTCCAGTCGCACGATTGAGTTAGCCGAATGACTCAATCGCACGTATGAACAATGCTTATGGGTTCTGTCGCATGACTGTTCCAATCGCATGGTACAGTATACGACTCAGTTCAGTCACAAGCTTGATCGTACGACTGAGCCCAATCGCATGACTAGGCCTCAGTCGTATTGTCCATTCGCACGATTGTACTAAATGAATCAAGTTCATGAAAATCCAAGTGTCATCCATGTACACCAATTCTAACTTATATGTGTCTTGTGTTTCGGCACTATGGCTGAATGCTGGATAGTGAACAACCAGCATAATGTATGTGCACATGTAGATGCTAGTCTGAGGATGAAGTACACTGGGAACATCAACGCAGGTGTGTTCAACAAGAGAAACTTGAGTCTCATGTTCAAGTGTTTAGCTCATGACATCCATAAGGGTATAGTGTCAAGGGGAGCAGGAATTGATGAGATGGTTGATCAAATCCAGAATGCATACTTCGCACTGATGTTAAACCATCTGTCCACATGCTCTCAGATGATCCTCTTCTTGTTGATGGAGAGGAAGAAGATGATGTTTTGGACAGAGATGGCAATAATGCTATGCAAATGGGCAGTGATATGGATGACGAAGACTCTCAAGAAACTAACAAGGTTATGTCATTTAGGGTCCAAGCTCTCTATGCTTATTGGTTACAGTAGAATATCTCTCAGGCTTATGAACAACAGATTGATCCACAACAGAGCCAAAAGCTTGCTGAAGAAGTACTAAAGATTCTAGAAGAAGGTGATGACTGTGAAGTTGAAACTAAGTTCCTGAGCATTGGCAGTATGATAATTCAACCTGATCAAGAAGCTTTTGAGAAACAGATTGAAGATTGTGTGAAGTACACATCAAGCTCAAGCCAAAAGGACTAAAGCTCATGACAAAAGGAATTATTAGATGTTTATGTATTTGAAAATTTTTTGTAATTGAATCATGTATTAAACTTGTGTACATAATGTTTATATTTTGATTTTTGATGTTACTGCTTTGATTATTGACTAATATTTGTTGTGTTACATGTGTTAAGTCAAGCAGATCAAACTTTCAGAGGGATGAATACGATATTGCTCCCCTCCAACAGGTCAAGACTCAACTGACGTTGATTCTTGATCTGTAGGGTATTGTCAGGAGATCGGTTATGTATACTCCTGAGGAAGGAGAAATCATTCATAATCTTACTGATAGCTGAGATCTTCAAGTTAAATCCCGATGAGATTCTGAAGGATGCTCCAACGTGCGACTCGACAAGTGACAAAGAGCTCAATGACGTTGATGAAATAGAGATAGAAGATGTCACTACAGAGTACTACCCTTAGTATGCTGACAATGAGGGAAATGTGGTCCCCAATCTGGGTGAATCCCTTGTCGGTGATACGTTTGAGGTGTTAGACAAAATGGAACAGGAGTCAGACAAGACAGAGGGAACGGCCCAAGCCTCAAATGATGATGTTGATATCCGAAAGGCTAAGTGGGCTGCCTGTTTTGAAGAAGTTAGAGCCCAACGCGCTGCACCTAAACAGGACGCCTACACCAAACTCTACAGAGTCAAGAAACATCATAAGGTGTCAGGCAGGATTATAGCATGGGCATATTTTGAGGACCTTAACGTCTATGCACTTAAGAGGGAGAAGGGCATAGAGTACTTTAGATTTCCACATGATCTAAAGACTCTACCAGGTTTTGAGCTCAACCAGCTGGCCAAACTGAAGCTGTTGTATGCTGACCCGAGAAAGATGTCAGGCTGGTTTGAGGCTGCCCTAAGGAAGGATTACCACACCAGGTGGGTTAACTTCAGACCCCAACAACCTACAAGGTACATCAGAAGGTCTGAAGTTGATGCCATTACTGGAAAGCCAAAGATAGTGTTGAAGTGGAGTCCTCCGTGCACGATGTCAAGAATCCCACTCAGGGAAATGCCACAGGACTTCACTCCACACTTTAAGTGGTGGTGCTACGATTGGAGGACAGGAGAAGCGGTCATAGTCCTAAACAAAGATGGCCAAATGGATACTATCAGGGTATTTGACCCAATGTGGCTTACCAACTTGTCAGCTAATGATGTTTACACTCTATACAAGTAGCCACTGTTCTATGATACGCAGGATATAGTACAAGCCCTCCAGTTCCAGAATGTCATAAGACTCTGTTTTGCATTTGAGATTCATGCAGGAGTCACAAAAGAGGATAAGTACAAGAAGTATGAGGAGGTAATGAAGAAAACAAGACATTAGAGAGATCTAGGTCCAAGGGGGAGTTTGTTGATACATGTATGTCCCTAGATCATGATATGAATGTGATAGATTTTGTTTCTCTGATTCTGATATAATGTTTGGAATGATTAATGAAATGATATTGATTGTTTGTTATTTATAATGTTTAATATTTCATTAATGAGTCGATGTTGAATTGTTTATTAGGTTTGTGGTTGTTTGAATTGTTACACATAATGTTATATTAATTAATACATTCAAACTTAACAAAATGAAGTTCTCATGCGAATGGCCCATGCAAATGGACCATACGCATGAACAGCTTCATACGAATGACTCAGTCGCACAACTGAACCAGGAGACTGGATCAGTCGTATGATTGTAACGTAAGATTGGCTCAGTCGCACGACTGAACACTCAGTCGTGCAGATGAATCAACCGCATGGTTCAATCGCACGACTGAACCATACTAATGGTTCAGTCGCACGAATGAACAGTACTAACCTATAAATACAACCCAATTTGTAGAAAAACTAGAGCTTTGATTCTATTTCGACTCCAGACGTACCCTAGCCGTCCAGAAGCCTCCAAGTTGATACTCCAAGTTCATAGAACGCTGTAGATCGATTCCTAATCGATTCTTAACGTTTGATTCAATACTTTATTGATTCTACGTGCGTTCTCACTGATTGGATCGCCAATCAAATAGGATTCCGCACTATTTGGTTTGGTTTACACGTTAATCATTCGGTATTTCATTCAAATACCAGGTCCTAACATATTTTATCCTTTGGAAGATTTTTATTAACCTTTGGAAGAAATTTAAGTCTACAAAACAAACAACTACTTAAGAAAATATACTTTTGGAAGAATTTCTAAAATCTCCTCCAAAGCTTAACTTCTCTTAAATACTTGTATGTTTTAAAGAACAACTTTCTTCCAAAAGCAATTCACTCTTGGAAGTTTTTACTAAAAGTTTCAAGTATTAATCTCTTCCAAAAAAAATTTGTTAACTCTTTGGAATATCTTTCGAAGCAATTTTGGCTTCGAAAGCCTTTCATCTTCTGAAGAGAAATTACCTTTGAATGATTTTAGACTTCCAAGAAAACTAACTTTTGGGCAACAAAAACTACTTTTCAGAGGTGGGACCGACATCCGGATTTCAAAGTTTATCCCCCTTCATTAACTTTGTTTGAGATCTATTTCATATACATACCTAACGGTCTCCCCTCTTTCATTTTCTTCTTCCACTGTACCTTTGCAAAACCTAAATTCACTCTAAAACAGCCTTTGTTCTTCATTTCCTTCACACTTAAGCTTTCTCAAATGGCCAACCTAAACCGCAGAAACGACCCTGATTTCTCCATAAGCTTCACAGGTAGCACAATCAGGTTGCTTTGTTGAACTCTAAGAAAGATCCTTGTTTCTCAGAGGTTTGCCACTTTTTGGCACACTCAAACTACTTCACCTCCCCAACCATTGATCATGTTCTCTATGAGGATCATCTACTTGAATTTTGGAAGACCTACCAAGAGGTTATCATGGATGGGCAGAAGGCATTGTCTGCTACAGTGCAGGGAAAGATTATCTTCATCACTCCAACCATCATCAACAACCATCTTCAGCTAGATGATAAGGGAGGTCAATTTCCTTCCCAAAGGAAGCTGTTAACCACTCCTTCATAAAAGGAAAGGTCTCATCCCAATGGAAGTACTTAATACATATGATCATCCACAGCTTGTCCAACAAGCATGGGGGCTAGGATCAGATTCCTAAAGATCTCTCTTTCATAATGCATGGAATAGTTCAGGGGGTCAAGTTCAGGTACTCTCAGTTTGTTTATACAAATTTTCTTGCAAACTTGGACTCCTTAGAGTATTATATGTTTTCTAGATATGTTAAATACATTCATAACTGTGAATTGGGCTCACAGTTAAGGGAAACAAATAATTTCTTGAATTGGATTAGATGAAGCCCGCCATCTTTAACATCATGAAAAGCCAACTGTTGGTTTCTCTAGGGTGGAAACAACCCTGTCCCCAAAATGTTAGAGCTCATTGCTCAAGGTGACAAACTAGCAACACAACTAGTATTGAACCATACCTTCTACTTCCCAACCATCCAAAAACCCTCAAATTACCCTCACTTACCAAATAAAATCCAAACAAATCCCTGCACTAGCTATTCAGCTTATGCAAGCCCCAATATCACTACCCACACAAGAGGAAGTGGATACTAGAACTCCCATTCTCCTAAGGAGCAAAGAACTCCCATTCTCCTAAGGAGCAAAGCACTCCCATCTCTTCAAGAATCAGTGCTAAGGTTCCTCATGCTTAGCCTGATGAGCTCTTTAGCCCAATAGCCTTAAGCCTTTACTCTTAGTCTAACCACTTAAGTAAACAACCTTTAAGGAAAGTTACCATACCCAGCCTTTAGATCTTAACAAACCAATTACTAGCCTTGACTTCTATAATGATAAAGACTTAGGATTCAGTGAGTACCATGAGTCTCTCTTCTCTCCCCTACTCAAAGTGATATGAGTGCTTCTACCTCTCCCCTGTTTAGCCCACATCATCCACCTACCACTAAGGTGGATCTCCCTGAACTTGTTCAGGAGGTCCATATGGAAGAGGCTCTCACTTCTACAATGATTACATTATTAAGACCTTAACCATCGCAACTCCGCCCATTGACACTTCATTTGAAGTTGTTAGTGAGCAGAGGAATACCAACAGCCAAGAACCTGATGCTAGTGGTAAGACTAAAGACTTTGGTCCAATTATCTCATCCCCTAATGACTCTTCTAATGAAGAAAAGGGGAATCTAAGACTAAAGATGCAAAACCTGTCAAAAACATGCACCTATTTAGTCTTAGAGGTTAGTCACTTGGAATCTCAGGTGACTACCTTACACAAAAGGTCAATAACAGAAACTTGAGATTTATTATCTTAAGTAGAAACTAGTTGGGAGACCTTTGAGGAGAGCTCATCCAGGAACACAAGAACGTGTCGATGTGATTGACGTAACTCCTAGCTCACCTATGCAAGTGGATGATGCTACCAAAAAAGGGGAGAAAGTCATAACAATCACAAAACATGGGAGTTCTTCACAGACTATTGACATTGAGGATTCACCATCCTCACTTACAATTATGCACACGCTGCAACTTCTTGAAGTTCACATTGCTATGGACTCTATAGACTCTCTTATTCAGAGTCTCTTTAAGGAATCCAAGGGCTATATCATCTCCACCTCAAGGAACTTCCAACTACATTATAGGGTGGAGGTATGATGCTAACAAAAGAGATCTTGTTATTTAAATAATTCAAGGGTAGCAGGAGGTCTTCAATTTTTAGACCTTGAACTACTATGAAGGTCTTGACCTGATCAACATGCCACTTGCCAACCCAAGTCAATCTAGGCAAGCTGGCAGGCTGGCTCAAAGGATTCAAGACAAGATTACTCAAGTGTTCAACCAAAATGGAGACAAAGACAATCAGGTAATGTCATCGGTCAGTTGGATGTTGAGGCAGACCCTAAGATTAGCTTCAAAGGGAAAACCTTAACTAAAGGCTTAGTGATAAAGCCTGAGAGTCCGGTCACACCTACAACCACTTCAGCAATTCATTCTCTCAGTGACACACCTGCTAGTGAAGGTGTATCACAACCTCTCTCTGGCTAGAGCACGAATGATACTCCAAGAAATTAAGGACAAAGCCCTCTCCACCCTAAGTCAAAAAGGTTCATGGGTAATAAAGGGAAAAGGAAAATGAATCATGAAGAAATTGAGGTGGAGGAGAGAGAGAGAAAGAGAAAGCTAAGGGGATATAGTTCTATTGGGTCTTTAGGATTCATGTAAGCTGTAATAAGGGCTACCTCTAGACCAGATACTCGAAATTATGATAAGGGCAGTCAAGAGTGCTTACTTACAGACGAGGAACTATAACATTGATCAAATCATCTCCTCCTCCTTAAAGGAACTTTATGATTGGCAAACATTGAAGTGTCTGTAGAGGAGAAGGAAGCAGAGGATGCAAGATTACTTCTTTAGCTCAAGGAAGAAAAAAGACTGAAAACACTCTACAAACATGTTCCTACACTCTCACTAGTTCAAGAAAGCCCTGTGCAAGAGACTGTGGCACCGTAAGAACCTCTGGTAGATAAAGAAACTGACAGTCTAAACATGATCAACTACATGAGTGCCACAAGTCTCTACCAGGCAGATGCACTTCTTCTCCGGGCATTTGAGTATATTGAGTTTGAGTATCTTAAACAATTTGAACTTCAAGTACGAAAAGAGTAAT
The DNA here is from genome assembly GCA_025506515.1 of Flaveria trinervia. Taxonomy (NCBI): domain Eukaryota; kingdom Viridiplantae; phylum Streptophyta; class Magnoliopsida; order Asterales; family Asteraceae; genus Flaveria; species Flaveria trinervia. Next base: position 44,531,321 of record CM046441.1, read on the forward strand.
ATGCTACAAGAGGAAAATGAGGGAAGAAGCTGCCAAAGCAAGAGCCAACATCTAGAAAAGTCAAAAGAAGTCTACTAATAGGCAGAGGATGATAAGTTTCTTGAAGATGTATGGATTCTCCAGAAGAAAACCGGGCCCTATGTCTCTATCCACCATGGATGAGCACATAAGGGTGATCAAGCAGAAGATTAAAAGAGGAAAGCTTATTAATTTACACTCCTCACAAGAAGTGGAGGTTAAGATTGAACCATTTGAGACAACTCAACCTGGACCTCCTGCTGAGTCTCAACAAGCTTCATCTTCTAATCCACAGCAGGGTCAACCTCTCTCTCCTTTTGAATCTGTGAGGGAGGCAAACCCAACTGAGAAAGATAAGACAGAACAACATTGTGTTGTACGCCAGTCTTCGCAGTTACGAAGTTCAAAGACGAGGAAAAGGATGGCCTCTAAGATTAAGTTTAAGAAGAAGAAGAAGAAGAAGAAAGGGTCATCCACCTCTAGACCTGACGATGAGTCGGAACATCCTGAGGAAGTGCATCAAGAGAAAGCTCAAACAACTCCTATTCAAGTAGTTCCTCTTGCAATCAGGGAGACCCATCTTATCCTGGACTTACTCAACTAATCCGAAAAGATGGCATGTGATCGGTGATCAAGGTATTGAAGATGACTACACATGGTAAGACATGTTCAATCTACCTTTGCATGATCTCTTTCAGATGAGAAGATACTATGAGAGTTTGACTGATCCTGACCAGTTGATGAAGAAAGGCATGGTCATTATCATAATAAGGACTGTCAACATCTAAGATCTTCATATGTTTTGGTAGCAACAACCTAGGTGAATTTGTAAGGTTTATATAAAAGTTGATGCACCTAAAACATCGAAAGTCTTCCTGCATGCATGCACTAAAGTGCAGAAGTAGAAATGCTTTGAAGTTTTACACCATGCACTAGAAAATATTGTAAGTGTAAAATCTTTCGAAGCCAAGACCAACAACTTTTGAAGCTAAAAGTAAAGTATTTTAAAGCTTCAGAGACAAAGTCTTCTGAAGCCTAGAAGTGAAGACAGATTATCTTCCGAAGACTTTTGAATACATGTTTTTATCTGATGTACTTTACTATAAAGCTGGACCACTTTCCATTGCAACTCTATTGACTCACCAACTTTCACTAGTTGGTGAAAAGGTCCATACTTTTGGTAAATTGTACATTGAGGTCTTGAGTCTATGCTTTCTACTTTAAGTACTTTTATCGTTTTTGTAATATATTAGGATGTGAGCTACGACATGTCATAGTCACTAGTCAAAAGGCAATTTGCCTTTTGACTTTACATTTGATTCTATTGTATAGTTCAAATATTTCCAGCTGGCTTTCAAGGTATGGCCAGTTATAGGATTTAGTATAAGTATCTCAGGTCTTTGTAACTTTAGACATATGCTTAACACTTGTAAAAGAACTTGAGAGCAATATACAGCATTCTTGAAAACCACTTATTTGTGTTGTTCTTTTGTTTTGTCTCATACTTTACCTGTGTTCTAAGTATTATTCTTGTGTGTTACCAGTTCCTTATTTGATATGTTAAGTGTTCTAAATATTTCTCTCCTCATTGTGTAGTGTGTTGTAAGTGACCAAACCGCTCTTAAACGGTCCTGCACTCGTCATTTTGTCTTATGGCTTGTCATTGTGTCTTATTTGCTTATCATTGCTTCTTTCTTGTATGTCATTATGTCTTTTTCCCCTTTGTAGAATAAGAGGGATTTTATAACATGTACTGTATGTTATATCGAGTATTAAACTGCTAACAATGCTTCATTTTGAAACTATACAATGACAACTATTTGGACCATTGCTATAACACCATTCCATCATTGGTTTTAGGCCATGTGGTACAAATGATCATGGGAATGTATAGATCCCATTTGTTGTTGATATTCATTTTAGGTATTTATAATATAGTGAGGATCAAGGGAGATCCAAAGGTCAACCAAGCAGAAGTAGTTAGTTGTAGGGAGAAGGGATGGTCATATCATCAAAAGATGAAGTCTTGAGTTCAATTGTTGACAACACTCATTGAGAAGAATGACAGTCAGTATCAGTTGTAGAGTATATGTGGTTAGGCATCAACTTTATTAGAAGATTGTGACTAAAGCTTAATTTGATTATATACATTGTGATACATATGATCATCCCATGCTAAAGGCTGCAGGAATTGCACGTAGTGGGTTAGAGGCAGATGTCAATGCTAGAGGCAATTAGGAGATGAGTTAGAATGACAGATCATGAGCCAACATATCCATGATTAACCTAGATATATTCCAAAGTAGAAAAAGAGCTGTAATCATTGATAACTATATCTGGTGTAGGTTTTCTATAATTCTACCTAATAATGGTATTTATCTCTCCTATGTTCAATCTATTTGTTTGATGATTGAATTTGTGTCTCTTTTTTACATAAAGTACTAGTTGGATTTTGCTGCATATGCTCTTGCTGCACAAGTATGCTATTAATTGTTACTAATAGTATTTTTTATCTTTTTTTATCTATATGTTCTATTTTTATTATTGCATTACAGGTAGCTTCGAAGATTGAGTCAGAGGCCAAATATCACAGTGAGTTTATTAATCAGCTGGTGTGACATTAGCTCTACCCTTTTAGTTCTAAACTTGGTAGTATGATGTGGTATATATTTCCAACAATAATACCTTATCAAAATTGTACAATTTTCTGAAGTAACTTTTTTCTTGTGGTTAGAGTTCAATAGTTAATAGTGTGGAAATTTGAAGCTCACTTAAGCTTTTTGCATACAAAAGAAGATAAAACTTTCACAGACCAAGAAGGGAATAATAGTATTTAGTCGAGCATGTGCCCCTGGACTTGTCACATAGGAAAAAATATGAAATGAGAAAGTAGATCAAGTTGCAACCAATATGGAACGTGTCACTAGAAGTTGGTTAAAATATAGATTACGTAACCTTTTCTTCTAAAAAAGAGTGGGGTGGGGTGGGGTTGTTTGGACTGAGGGGGTTTCAAAATGATTGGTGTTTGGTCTCAAGGAAATTAGGGAGCTTCAAAATTGGTGGGTTCTTAGATTGATTCCATTCCCATTCCACACCCCTGGAAGAAGGTCAATTTGGGTTTTTGATAGGTGAAACAAGTAGAACTTAAGACGTAGTTGAAATATAAACTCAAAGTATTTTAGCCACCTTAAGCCTTCTAAATTACTTTTGTATAATCACTTGATTGTTCAACAAAAGTTTCTTTATGTGATACCTCGAGGTATACCGTACAAATTATGACTTTCTCTTGTTTGTTCATATTATATGATTAAACATATGGTTTTAGCACATGGAAGAAGATTGAAACTATCTCCAAATTTGCCGTAAATGACACCTATTAAAGCTCAAGCAGGAGTGAAGAACAACATGAGGATATTAAACAAGAGCATCATCCAGTCTGGTTCAAGCAATGTTTTGCATATGGCCTTATTTGTGCTTTTCTACCTCTTCTTGGTTTAGTTGTGGTCCAATTTTCAAGAACATGAGGTACAAAAGTATGTTTAGGTGCATAGAAAAATGGTTTGCACAATGCCACCCTATAACTTAAAAGGTGTGTTTCTTTGCATGTAAAAGTTACAATAAAGTGAACTTTCTTTTGTTGATGGATAATATTCAAATTGTAACATCCTTTGATTATATTATATTAAATCTTAAGGCTATAATTCCACATCCATTTTTATGAGGGAAGGAGGAAAGGATGTAGGATGAAGGCGGGGAAAGTGGTGTCGCAATTTTTTTTTCTTTTTCTGAAAGAAATGGGGATAATAAAAGGGAAGTTTGATGCTTATCTCTTTCCTTTCAAATTGGATAGATCTGGAGAGAAAAAGTTTAGTTAAATTCTAACTTCTTCAAAACTCCCAAATTGCCATCTAAAATATTGTAAAAACAATAACCGTCTCATCACTATGTAATCATTTTATGTCACCTCATGATTCTAACTCATTTTAGTTAGATGTAGCATTTATATATCATCATGATAGAAACATATACATGAAGTTTTTGATGTTAAAAGGAGTGTCTTCTTGACATGTGTTTAAAAATAAATAAGGGAGTGAGGTGATAACACATGTCATTCATAAATGAGTAAATGGCATTTTACGTCTTGAATTTTTATCTAACTAAAACTACATGCATCTTTATAGTTTCGAAAACCTGCCTCCATATTCTCTCTCTTCTATGGATATAACTTGCCTTTATCTTCTCTCTCTTCTACGGATAATTTAATCATTACTCCCCAAGCCATTTAATATAACACAGAACCCTAATCCATACCAATTCCCATTTCAAACCACCACCACCAACAATCATCATCACCAGCTACAGGTGATGGGGTGTTTAAAAAGCGGCATCAACCGAGCCCCATGGTTAAGGTTATTGTTCGCTTGTGTTGTACCTTGGACGGAGGCATAGGGTTTTCAAGTTAAAATGGAGGTGAGGAGATGAAATTGGGGGTGGTAGATTGGAGTTGTGGGGCGTATGAGTACGGGTCACCATTAAGGGTAGGTGGAGGGTAAGGGATATTAGGGTTTTGGAATATGGGATTAGAGTTGGATGATTGGTGGTGAGGAAGATGATATTGAAGAATCATGATATCGAATGGCCTTCCACCTGGTTGTTAGTTGTGTTTTCGGAGGAAGCCATGAATAACTAGATACAGTGGGAATTTGTTGTTGATTTGATCGAATTTGTGCTATTTGACACCAGAAATGTGAAATTGAAAGAGGGATACGATGATGTTTGTGGTTGGATGATACTTATATGATGGTAATGATGGTGCTAGGGTTGAAACGCTGGGAATTGCGGCAGATGTTGATGATGGTATGGTGCGACATCGGTGGTGGTATAATGATGTTGATTGTGGGGATGGTTGGCGGTGATACTCAGACTGGTTGGTTTTATTAATGGTAGTGGGTGATGGTTTGGATGAGATAATAAGTGATGGTGAGATGATGACATAGGGGAATGGATGAAAATAGTAATAGGGTTATAAGAGAATGATAAAAATTTCTTTAGAAGAGATAAATAGTAAGACTTGACTGACACTTTTACTCATCTAAATTCTAGTGGTTACATAATCAAAACTTTAGGGATGTAAAATGGTTAAAAATAGAAACGTATGGCATGCAAAATAAGGTTCTAAAACAATAGGGTTACAAGAAGTTAAAACTAACAAACATCAAAAATGCAAAAGACAATTTACTCTTCATAAGTTAATTAGTGAGAATCTTTTGCAACAATTTACAATTATAATATTTCTTAGCTAAATGAGGAAAAACACATTGTCATCGAAGATTCATCTCCATATATGTTGTTGGGATCGAATGATTGAGCAACATGTAATAATCTATAATCCTTTAAAGGGGCTTCCTTTACACGATTTTGTGTATCATTAATATCCTGAGACGCATTACGTGTCATTAAAAGTATATTTTGTAGTAGTGTTTAACATTGTTAAACTTTTAGACCACGTGTATAGTGGTATATATAAAAAGTGATTGTAACGTCATTGATAACTTTTAAACCATGTGTGGTATATATAAATAGTGATTGTGACATCATGGACATGTAGACAATAGTGCTCTCACTAACTAAACTCCCAAAATTATGTAGTGGTTTAACTAAATCATAATTATTTGCTAATAATGCTTTTATTTATTTAACTATATTATTTTCAATAAAATACTAATACTAATTATCAAAAAGAAAAAAATTACAACTATTAAAATAAGATTTACGGACTTAGAAATTTCAATTTGAAGAAAAAATAATCATGTACAAAATGGTTATGAGCAGGCTCACTACACCGTTTAGGTGGAGTTTCTTGGGTAAGTGGTCATGAGGTTAAGCTAAAAGTTGGATCCCTGCCTCAAACTTTAAAAAAACAATCAACTTGTCTTTTAAATATAACAATTAGTTTGGGTGGCAAATCGATTTCTTTAGAAATAATTACAGATATTGGGAGAAGAATGAGGAAGTTATAAAGTATAAATTCTAAGGAATGTCGTTTTTCAAATGTTTAACATTGTACAAAGGCCGTCAAAGCAACTTTTCTATTTTCTATTTAACCGATGCTACAACATAACATATTTAATAAGTTTGTAAGTTTATAAGCCTAATTTCTTCATCAATAAAATACGGACCCTGTTGAAATTTCAAATTCTGAAACGCAAAAAAAGACTAAACATACCAAAATAGTAGATGTCCATTTACCTGGTCATGTGCCTGTGGGTGCTCCAAAAACATGCTCTAAAAGTGACTACAAAATAATATATGAAGTGCATATCTTTGAAGTAAGTGCTTAACGCTGGTGATATGTCTAGGTTTATCATTGAGATGATGGAAAGGCTTAAAATTAGAGAGCGAATCTCACTTAAGGCATGGTTGTTTAGCTACTTGTGGACCTACAGGGGCCAAAAAACTCAATTTACATCATAGTAGAAGATGTTGAACTCAGAACAACAATTCGAACGAATACCCTATTTTCAGACAATTTATAGCATCAAGTCCTAAGTTAATCATGCAATCCTCAATGTATTTACAAACCATCGTATATTAGTAGTTATATAATGGCGATAGTAAATCTGCAATAGTGAAAATTTTGCAATATAAACCATTAAACATCATTTTAGTATGTTTTGTATTCATAAAGAGATATAAATATTTTAGTGTGTACTGTGTTTTTGATTAATAACATCAACACACACAATGCGATTAAAGGACGTGTGCTAGAAGGGCAACCAACAGATCTTTTTTACAAAAAACTATGATTAATAGATAATAAATGTAGTTTAGTTTAAGTGATTATTCAGATGTGTTGTTAAACTTCTAACATGTTTTAAAGGTTACATATATGGTCTGACACATAAAACTTTTTAGATGTTGGGCTACGGTTTTCAGTTGTTACTCTTAACTCTATTATGTCATTGGTCACTTTAAAAGTTTAAATGGTGCAAGAGGATAGAAAGGTTGTTTTCAATGATACCCTCGGCTCCAGCACTCACAATAGAATCACACGACGTGTAGAATGCAAACATAAGCAACAAGACAAACAAATATACAAAAGATTTACGAAGCACTCATTGGCAGTAATAAATCACATAGCACCTACTTCGCAATCATTATAAATTAAAGATAGATGTATACATGATCAACTATATACAAAGCTCAATAATCAATTCATAACCAATTTCCACCAAAAAGCACCTTCACAATAATCAAGAGACCACGTAATTTACGATAACTCAAAACCCTTCCCTAGACATCTATAACCTTAATCCTATGCATTCACATACTCCTATGTTGGACCTAGAGGTGGGCATAAAAACCGGTTCGAAAACCGGTCGAAAAAAAAAACCGAAACCGGTTTGGGGCGGGCCTAAACCGGTTTGGCCCAAACCGGTTTCAAACCGGCCCAACCCGACGGTTTAGGTTCGGTTTGTAGGTTTCCTCTTTCAAACCGGTTTCAAACCCGGTTCGGTTCCAAACCGGTTTCTAACCCGGTCGGTTCCAAACCGGTTTTCAAACCGGTTTCAAACCGGTTCCCAAACCGGTTTTCAAACGATTATTTAAATTTTTATGTCTAATTGTTTCTATGTTTTATATATATTATATATTTCACTTTGATTTTAAATTATGTACTTAATTTGAAATTATGTATTTTGTTTTTAAAAACAATTATGTAATGTTCCTAATTTTATATGTTTTAATTTTTACAAATAAAAATACATAAATGCATCTTATAGGTTTATTTAATTTATACAATTATATGTAACATTCATTTATAAGTTGATTTAATTTTTACAATTAATTATTTATTTAATTTATAACACTTTAAAAAAAACTAACCGGTTTTCAAACCGGCCCAAACCGGTTTTATAGGTTTGGGTTTTTCTAAGTCCAAACCGGTTTAGAACCCGAACCGGTTTGAGCCCAAACCGGTTTTGACTGCCGTTGACCAAACCAGTTCTGGTTTGGAACCCAAACCGGTTTTAGAAGAAACCCGGTTTGTACACCTCTAGTTGGACCACATCCTCAAAGAGATGCCACCTCACCAACTAGCTAATCATATGAGAGCCCCTCCTTGGGCGGATTTCTCCTTTAGCTCCTTAATTAAGAGCTACTTTTCTGAACAAGAAAATTACTGAGGTTGATTTGACTCGAGTCCTGGACCTGATCTTTAAGAAAAGTAACATCATGCCGCCATAACTTGCCCCTCATCGGAAGGGTCCTTGCGACAGGTCTTCCTATAGATATAAACGTTAAAACCAGAATTCCCACGGAAAGATAAATGGAACCCTCAGCCGTGTACAAAATAATGGAATCATGACGATATCTAGTTTTGTTTCTTGCTCATTTGCAAGATTGTCGATGACTTCCTCAAATATGTTTTCATCATTAGATTCCTAGGAACAAAAAAAGTGTCTTCATATTTTTGAATTCTCAGATTCTCCTACGAATGAATACTCTAATAAATCATATCTAATATTCTCCTCCTAAGTCAATTTAGGTCAACCTTTATTCCTCTGCCCCTCGACAGTTAGGCTATATATTGATCTAACCGGTTTAGTTGTCTATCTTCTCTTCACATATCAAACACCATCTTCGCCTCCCCTACTTAATCTTATCTATTATACTAGCTACTCCTATGTGTCTAAAAAACTCATTTCTTATTCGGTCAAATCTTGTGTTTTCACACATCCACCTCATCTTCCTCATCTCTATTACTTCCATCTTGCACCTTTGGTTCTTCTTGATGCCATAGCATAATGTTTCATATTGTATATCTAGATGAACTACAACTCTATAGGATTTCCCTGCCTAATTAAGAAGTTCATGCCACCCAAAACCCCTAAGGCTACCCTCCATCTAAACCAGCTTGTCTGGATCCGGTGTGTAACATTAGTATCTATCTCTCCATCCCTTTGCACATACGATCCTAGAGACTTGAACTTAGTTCTCAACGACACCACTTGTCCTTCAATGATGATCTCTAACTCGTATGATCTCTAGCTCCACTGAAGTTGCAATACCTGTACTGAGTCTTTGGACTAATCTTCAACCCTTTGTCCTCTAATGCTACTCTTCATTACTCTAATTTCACATTCAAGGCCTTTTTATTATCGTTAAGTAAAACAATAACATTTGTAAAAACTATACACCGTAAAACTGTCCCTTGCATCGATCTTGACAACTCATCCGGGACTACCGCAAACTAGAATAGGCTCAATGTGGACCTTTGGTGGAGACCCACCTCAATAGCAAAAGGCCTTAGTGTCTCCCACCAGGATACAAACCAAAGGTAAAATGATAAGCAACGGAGAATTTTGTTAAAAAAATATTTTCTGTCAAAGCAACATAAGACAATTCAAAATTAAAAATAACAAACGAAACATAAAGATTCATGAGAAATGTAATGAAACTACAAATAGGTAAAATGCTAAGCAAAAGCAGACCTAAATGTAACGAAATATAAAATTCCTTCAACAACAATGATTATAGGTTGGAAAGCCAAACAAAACATTTTTGGTGTTGTAACTATAACAAAAAATTTCTAACATACATTACTTGTAAATAAGTGTATTCTGCTTTGATATAATGTATGTGACATTAATTATTCATGACTCATGAGAAAATCAAATTTAAAATTAGTTAAAACAGCCACTTGAAAACTATGGCATACCTGTACATATTAATTCCCTGGCATTATTCTGAAATGTCGTAATATAAATAGCAATGATTATGGATCATTCATGCACCATCAGTAAGATGTTAAGTTGTTAACGACACCTTTCAAATCGTTTAACCCTAGAAAGGGCGTCATACTTGTGAAAACGCAGGCCAAGCAACAATTAATAAACCTATTATCACATTAAAAAAGATTCTATTAATGCAACAATAAGGTTATCTTAAAAAACTACTTAATAGTTAATATAATCAAAAAGCAACACAATCAAACACAAACTGTTGAATTTTATTAACAAAATTACATTCAGAAAATACTACATCAAAACATTAATAAAGCACTAAGATGGTTAATAGAACTAAACGTCTAATGTATTCACCATCCCTTCGATCAATGAAAAGCTACCATAATGGGTCACATATAAATAACTAATCGTAAGCAAGCAAGATATTAACATTAATCTAAATCTAACGTTATGCATAAAAGTACAAAAATAGCTCTTCAATATACGGGACATAACAACGTACGTAATATGATACTAATATATAATTCCCTCAATATAACAAAAAAAAGTAAAAAAAAATATAAACATCTATGATAATTAAATCTAAGCATATAGATAAGGAACTTAATACAAACTTAAACAAAGTAGCATTGCATAAGTCAAGATGTATAATGCATCACATATATAATACCATTACTACATAACCTACAAAAGCTATACAACATTTAACCGTTAGAAGCCGGCAAACAACCAAAACCAAACACCAAAAACATTTCTAGGAAAGAAAGATAAAGAAAATGCTACTCGGATCAACGGTAAACTATCAATAACAAGTCATATGTCACAAAATCATTAATATCTAACATCCCACTAATATTTGCTATTAGTGAGATTTACTCGGCATGTTTATTATTGTATACCACTAATAACCATTAGTGAGCAAACAAAATAGTTTATTCACAAAAACAACAAACGTAATTGGCAAACATTATAGTATCAACATCATAATGCAAATGATATAACAGGATTGGAAAAAATTGCATAACAGACTATATGAATAACTTCAACATCACAAAAAAAATATGAATGTCAAACCAAACAAATCATCCAAGGCATGGGACCTTTAAATAAACATAAACACAATATGAACAATAATAACAATATCAAACAACCTACAACAGCCAAATACAACCTTTAATTGTTATAAATATGCAAACAACCAAAATCGAAAACAAGACTTGTTTCTAAGATGAAAAGAAATGGAACCAAACAAAATAGGTGATTAACCAACAAAGCAAGCCAAATGGAAATCAATTGAAAGAACCTGCAAAAACAAAATAGAAATAATCAAGAAGTTGATACAAATCACTGTACATTACAAATTCGATCTAACAAAAATATAAAAACTATGAGCAATATTACAGAAGCTAATAAAATCTAAATCACGGGCAAACAAAAATGAACAATATGCAATACATGCATAACAATCCAAAAGGCTTACAGATTACCCAAATCTAACTATTGAAATCATGTTGTAGAATCACACAAATCATTAATCAATGCTAATACGATAATCAATAACAAGAACGAAATAGTTGCGTATAAATAGGAATTTAGGTTTACAATTTACAAAGCAAAAGTTCTGTAAGGATTCATATAAGGCACATGCAATCCAAAACATCAAACAGTCTGTCCTGCATGCATGCACCAAGTGCTAAAGTAGAATGCTTCGAAAGTTTCACATTCTACATTAGAAAACATTCTAAGTATGAAATCTTCCAAAGCCAATACCAATATCTTCCAAAGCCAATACCAATATCTTCCAAAGCCAATACCAATATCTTCCAAAGACAATACCAATATCTTCCGAAGTCAAACATGAAGTCTCCCAAAGCTTCAGAGACAAAGTCTTCTGAAGCTAGTTTATGAATACAGATTTCTTCCAAAGACTTTTGAGTACATGTTTTATCTGATGTACCTTTTACCATAACTTGGACCAACTTTCCGCTGCAACACTGTTTGACTCAACAACTTTCACAAGTTGGTGAAAGGTCCATGCTTTTGGTAAACTGTATATTGAGGTCTTGAGTCTGTTTCTTTCTACTTTATATACTTTTTCCCTTTTTGTAATATATGTAAGGCCCCGCTCCCAAAACACTCATAGCTGGTCAATCAGTGCACATAAAATATATATTTGTATTAATTTACTAAAAACAAGCAGCAGAAACATTTAAAACACCCATTTCATTTCATTTAATAGCTTTTGCAAAATAATACATCGTTTTTGTTGCATTACTTCATAAAAACATTATAAAAATGGATGTCATCGAAAACGAGCTAAGTAGCCGCCCTGTGCCATCCTCAGCAACTATTACCTGCCAATCGAAAACACATAAAAGTCAGGGTTGCTAAGTGAGTTCTAGTTTTTAATATAAAACATACTTTACCTCCGTCTAAAACCTTTCTTTACAATCGTACATGATCACACATCATACGTACACATAGATAATATCTTTATTATCTTTATTATTTGTTTATTAACTTTCGTTCATTCATCGTACATTATTAACATTCACTTTCGTACACTTTCATTCATTTTCATACATAACTTTCTTAATTTCATTCGAACATTCATTACTTTTGTACGTATGATCACACATCATATGTATACAATACTCCGAACATTGTGCACGAAGCTAGTTACTGGGCCTAAGGTCTTTCATAGACCTTGAACATTATGCATGAAACTGACTCTAGTACCTAGGGCAAGTACATTCACCACTTATATTTTCTCTTTCAATCCGGACCAATACCATATGCTATACCCCGAACATTGTGCACGAAGCTGGTTATTGGGCTTGAGGTCTTTTACAGACCTCGAACATTGTGCACGAAGCTGACTGCAGTACCTAGGGCAAGAGACAAGGATCCCATACATATGGTCACTCACAAGGATTAGACCCTAATGTGCATCCTTCTAGGGTAGCTAACCCGCACACATTGAGCTAACACCCTTTATTGGGTGTGAACCTCCATACATTGCTTGCAAGACTTTCTTACTTTCATTCATTCATCCATTCATTCATTCATTAATGCATGCATTCTTTCATTACGTTCATCTTTTCATTATTTTCCATTTTACATTACATAATACTTTTCATTTCATTCATAATCATTCAACTTAAAGCCATGGGAAAATAACATACATAATCAGGAACATAAAAATACATAAATATATAAGGCATCACCATACTAGGCACCATCATTCATACATAGGAATCATCATACATACCATCATGCATAAGCATCAATCATATCATGTCATCATTCATGCCACATCATACATCCCCCATCACATCATCTATGACTTCAAAAAGTCAACTTACATAACCCCCAGGAACCTCCCAAGTCAAAGCCTACATTTGCATTTTCCCCAAAATCAGAAAATGTTTTTAAGTCTTTAAGCGCATGGACACTATTCAGTTGCATGGCCTTCTAGGCGGATGGGGAACACTTACTCATTTCTGGGCAATTCTAGGCGCATAGGCACTATGTAGGCGCATGAGTGCCTGGACGCATGAACACTTAGTAAATTTCAGCCTATTTCTAGGCAAATAGGTACTGTTTGGGCGCATGGGGTTTGGGCGCATAGGAACACGTAGGCAGTTATTTCAGTTGGGTGCATGGGCCACTATTTAGGTACATGGGCAGTCTAAATCTCACTTAAACATCATAATTCATTTCCCAATCATCATACAACCTGTTCTAAGTTGAATTCATACATCCTAAGCCAATAGAAACATAATCATAACATCATCAAACATATACTTAGCCCAAATTCAAATCCCGCCCACTAACACACACACATAACATACAGGTGCAATACCCATTTTTATAAAAACATTACACATGTATTTTCAACCCCAAAATCATGTAAATTAGTAAAAAAGGGGTTCTAGAACTCACCTTAACAGCTTTGGTTATGACTTCTTCAAAACCCGTTTGCCAATTGAGTTCAACTGCCTAGAAACCCACCAAAAACACACCCGAATACACATAAACACATATAAGCATACAACCGAGACTAAGACAGTTAAGAACATCTTAAAACTCATGAATTCATACCTTGAATTTGACTTCCTGCTCTTGTTCTTCAAAAACACGAGAGTTTCTGCTCTCCTTTCTTTAACTCTCTAAAAATCCGAATGATGTGGGTGTGTAGACAACATGGACGGCCATGCCACCTTTTACACTCACTTTTCAAACATTTTGTCCTTTTGGACACTTTTAGTCCCTCTACTTGAGTTTTATTGTGTTTCTTTCTTTTTCTTCACTTCTATCCTTTCTTTTCTTTCTTATCTTTAAAGAAATAACCGGGTGTTACAATATATTAGGATGTGAGCTATGGCATGTCATAATCACTAGTCAAAAGCCAATCTACCTTTTGAGTCTATATTGATTTTGTTGTTGTCTAGATCATGTATCCTAGCCTTCAAAGTATGGTCGGTTATAGGATGTAGTACAAAGTATCTCAAGTCCCTTGTAATCCTTAGTCCTTCTATGCTTTGTAAACAGTTGTAAGAAACTTGAGATCAATATACATTATTTTTGAAAACCAAACACTTGTGTTATTTGTTTTTGTTCTTGTTCTATCTTTCTATTACTTGTTTTACTTAGTATCAAGGTGACTGGTTGGCAGTTTCACATTTGATCTATTAGGTGGTCTAAATCAACTCTCCTCATTATGTGTTATGTTGTAAGTGTCCAACCCCTTAAACGGTCCTGTAATTGGTATTAGAGCTTTTCGGGCTCTTGATTATAAGATCTCACTATCTTAAGATCCCTCACACACATAATATACTTAACATCTCAAATGGCAGCTATCACTAAAGCTGATATGGAAACTAGAACCATGACAAATTCCCCACTGATCACTCTTGAAGACTTTGACACTTGGTGCCAAAGAATGGAAGGTTTCATCTCCTAAGACTCTAGGATGTGGGAATCGGTTGTCTCAAGACCTTACATACCAAGCACCTCTTCAGCTACTGCTGGAGGTGGTATGATTCCAAAGATTGTAGCTAACTACTCTGATAAAGATAGAAAGAGAGTAGAAATTGATCAAAAAGCCATGACAGCCCTTCAGACTACTCTTCCAAACTATGTATATAGAGGTTTCAAGAAATGCAAAACAGCTAACAGTTATGGGATGTATTGAAACTAATATATCAGGGTTCTACTGAAGCCAAGGAAAACAAGAAGGATCTCGTGAAGCAGTAATTTGAAAACTTCACCTTTAAAATAGGTGAAACCATGACTCAACAATACTTCAGGTATGTTAAGATTGTGGACACTTTAGTGGATGCTGGAGTGACTCTTGAAAACAAGGACATTGTAAAGAAGTTTATGTCCTCTCTTCCTAGGAAATGGACACACTACTATGTTGTTCTCAAAAGAACTGAGAACCTTAAGACTCTCACCTTGACTAAGTTGTATGGTATTCTCAGTGGATACCAGATGGAGATAAATATGCAAGGTTCATCTGGTAACTCCAGCAATCAAATGAGTTCAGCCCTACATGTGATTGAAAGGGATAGAATAGAACATCAACATCATCTTATATTCTACCTTGACAACTCATAAAATGCTCCTTTCATTACCTTCCTAGAGAAAGCAAGAGAAAGCTACACTCAAGGAAGCCCATTCCAAGAGACAAGTTCTTCACATGCCTTTGTATCTTCTAATGAAAGCTCAGGTAACTTTCTATTCACCCTTGAAGACCTGGACTATATCCATCCAAATGATTTGGAGTATATGGAAATAGTCCAGTAGATTGCTCTTCTCACTCACAGAGCCAAGAAGTTCTACAAGAAAACAGGAAGGAAGTTTCCAAGCAATACATCCAGTGGAAATTTTTGGCTAGGTAAAATCAAAGTCAAGTGTTACAATTGTAGCCAAATGGGTCACTTTGCTAGGGAGTGCAAGGCACCAAGGACAAATGGTGGCCAAGCATAAACTGGACCAAACTACATTGAGAAAGTCACCCAAAATAAGAAGCCAAAGCAGCAAGCTAAAGTTAACAAATATAGGTCCTACAACTTAGAGATGAGATCTGATCTTGAGTCCTTAATATCTTGAAATCTAATTTCAAAATATCTGAAAAATGATTATAACTGAAAATAAAGGACTTAGAGAAAACCATTTTAGTTCTTAAACATGAACACACCAACTACAGGACTCATATCAAATATCTCATAACCAAGTTGGCTGAATGCCAAGTTGAGCTTGTGATCAACAAAGCCAGGGTAGATAAATGTGTACTTGAAGAAGAAACCTTCAAGAACATCATATCCTCATCCTTGCATGCAAAAGTTTATTAACACAATAAGAAGGTGCAGGACCGGTTTTGATACTTAACATAAGTATTTTATCTCAAACTCACTAGCAAACACTCAAGAAGCAGAGTCCTTCTAAGAGTTGATTATAATATACTAAGTAACACAAGAAAAGCACAAGAGAATAATTTCAAGATACTTGTATATATTATATCTCAAATCGAAGTTTACAAGACTCTTTTCAGGCTTACTACAAGATTTACAATAAGAAACTATATATACTACTATCTATAGCTGGATACACTTTGATACCAGCTGGAATCCTTTAACTAAAACAGGTACTACAAATCTACAGTTTAAGGTATCTTAGATAATGTCTTATCTAAGATATGGTAGTCATGACATGTCCATGACTTTCCTTGAATAAAGTATGGTCAACTACATGGCCTTTTGGGAAAACACCATGTAGTATTAGAGGTCTATAGCAGAGTGTCAAAGACCATACTTATGTCCACTGGTTCATTAGCAGCATCTTCCAAAGGTTAATTGGCTTTGGAAGAACAAGTTCTTTCGAAACCTTTTATACTTTGGAAGAGGTTGCTTCTTTCGTGGCTTGGGAACGTCTACTTTGGAAGTCATTGTCTTTAATTTCTTCTAAGTATTGAACATTGGAAGAGAAGACTCTGTCTTCGTAAGTTGGAGCTTTTCCTTCGGAAGTTGATTCTGCACTTTGTCTTTGGAAAAACTCCATATCCTTTGGAAGTTCCATACTTAGCTTCGAAAGTCCTTTACAAGTTGTACCAAAAATAGTCTAAGTGTTTGGTTTTGGTTGCACTAGCCTTCTTCTTGATCCAACAAACTCCCCCTAGGCTGATGCTACCAAAACCTCACTTGTTCTTACTTCTCAAAACTTTCAACATCAGGGAAAGCAGATACTTATCTGTTTCTTTATTCTTCTCAGAAGTGGTGCTGATAAGTTTGTATAAATCATTCGTAGACAGGATATCCAGTCTGTCACTTTGAATGATATGTACCCTCGGCTGAGTCCCTCTGAAGAGAGTTAATTGATGGGAGTTATAGTCATACTCCTATCTAACTATTGGTTCCAATTCAGGGCCTTCCACCATTTGTAGAAAGGCCTTGCCTTTGGTGGTTAATCTTACCTTGTCTTCCTTCTCCCTCAAATTCAACTCCTCTTTAATCTTTCCTTTTGCGGTTAGCTTAGCAAGATTAAGGTTGCTTACATGATTTCTGATGTGACCAGCTATTTCAGAGTTGGAGGGATTGGAGAGTGGTTTCTCTGCTAAATCAGCAATGTTGAATATGCTAGAGTTTAGTAGAGAGGAGGCATTCAGTCTGTTTCTCTCTCCATTCTCTCTCTCCACAACATAGTTATGAGAGGGTTCATTGAACCTCCACGAAATAATCTTCTTTCTAGGCACAAGGGGCTTACTAGGCACCTTGTCCCCTTTCTTTGTATCCAATAGAGTCACCAGCTTTCTTCTCAGTTTCTTTTCTTCAACGTTTAAGGAGTCAGAGTTGAGTCCAAGGATTTTAACAACATGATCTAGTGTTCCTTTAGGAAAATCAAGGAATTGATCTCTTGTGAGGGAACATAAGGATCCATCAATGTAAGTTAGCTTGATAGAATGCTCCTCACAGGAGATGTCACTCAAGGTTATGCATTTGTTGAGCTTCATCTTGATCTCCTTAAACTCCTCTAAGGAGAGATATTTGGAAGGCTGAGGGATGGTCTGGATGGTTGTTGGGTAGGTAAGGTGTTTGGGTTCTAGGTAAGGTTTTAGGTTGAGGATGATTAGTTGAAGTGGTTGTGGTGATGAGATGGGTAAGGTGGTTGGTGTAGGTTCAGGTGTAAGGTTCAAAAAATAAGCACAGTTTTGATGGGGAATGGAAATGGGGAAGGTTTAGGTTGAGGTTGGTGTTGAGTTTGGGTTATAGGTTGGGGTTGGGGTTGAGTGTTGGTCTGAAGAGCATCCCATGTACCCTTCTATACATCTCTTTCCTCTTTCTCATACGAATGTCAACCTTGATGTCACTGACAAGTTGCTGGAGTGTCTTTTCAGACATAGGTCCTACCTGCCTACTAGAGAAGCCATGAGATCGAAGATAATCCTTCATCCAGGCTTTCTCACCTATCTTCTTGGCGGCAGTGACCCCAACTTCTTCTTCCTTTTTCTTCTTCTCCGTCAACTTCTCTCTCACATCACTCTTTCTCTCTTTCTCTCTCTCCAGTTGATCTTGCTCTTTGTTGAAAAGCCATAGGATTGTGTCATTATCATGTGGAGATAGTTCTTGAGAGAGAAACCCCTGGAGGTTAGGAAAGATATCCTTTCCCCTTGGAGTTGCAGATCAGCCTCCCTCTTCTCCTTTTTTCTTTCCTCCTCTAAGGCCAAACTTGTTGCTTCCTTCCTTTGTTCAATCTGTAGCTTGGTTGCCTTTTCTAGCTTTACTAACTCCTCTAGTGGTAGCAGGAGTATATCTTCACTGACAGCTCCAAGCTTGATGAACCTGTCAATGATCTCCACCCTTTTTTGTTGTTGACTACCTCCTGGTTAGCTGTAGATGCTTTAGAACTGGCAGCTAGCAAGTTCCTAGTTGGGAGTCTACCTTTTCTTTTGAGCTTTTCATTTGAGCTTTTCAATCCTCTCCTCCTCCTAATGCTCTTCTGTAGTAATCTTCTTCTTTCCTTTATCATCTTTGGAAGTGCTTGACTTTGGTGGTTCTTGGATGGAGGATTCAGATTGAGACATGGTGGATGGAGATAGTGAAGTTGTCTAAGCTAGGGGTCAGTTGAGAAAGTCCTCACTATTCACCTCGATGCCAGCTCTAGAATTTTATCTGTGATGATTAGATCCTCGGACAAAGAGAATAGACTTTCCGCAGCTTCCATCTCAGCTTCGGAAGACTTAACTTGTTTCTGAGGCTTTGACTTTAGCTTTGGAAGTTTGAGGGAATGCATTATTGTCCTAACTGTTTCAGTTGTTGGGCCATCAGTCCTCATTTCCCCTTCAGATTGAATCTCAGGTTCCATTCGAATCTTAGGTTGACCAACTTCTTCCATAATGGTAGAAGGTGCACTTAACCTCAAAAGCTCTTCAGCTCCAAATACATCATAACCGTATCAGGGCTAGGCTGATCTAATGAGAATCTTAATAGAAACTTGGAGAGGATCCTATATTGATCTCTGAGCATCCTTGGGTCCATTTGCAGGAAAACTTGGGAGGTCTCAGGAAAGACAGTTGTAATGGGAGCCGAATATCTAGTAGCTAGGGAAGTTAAAGCTTGGCTTGGTGGTTCCTTAGTTGTTTGTCTCTAAACTCTCACCCTCTTTTTTGTAGCATCATTTTGAGAGCTAGATGAGCTAGAGGAAGAGGTCAATGAGACCTGAATTGGTACATGCCTAACAGATCTCTCAATTTGTTTTTCAGCTAGTTGAGCCTTGAGATTTTCAATCTCAAGTTGCTGAGTGGCAGACCTATCCTCTAAAGTCTTAACCTTTGATTCAAGATTTGAGACTTTAGAAATTACGTCCTGAATGATGAGTTGCATACTACCCTCGTCTTCTTTTGAAGAATCATGGGGAGATGAGGTAACATACCTTGTATGTTCACCCTTACCACTAGATTTGGTTTCTTAGCACCCTAGTTTCCCTTGCCTAAGGATGTCTCTTTCAGAGTCATCAAAAGGCATGGTTGTCGTAGATTCAGTTTCTGAAATGTTACCACTGTCTTGAGGATCCAATGAGTTTCCTTTAGTAGTAGCTGCTGAATTTACATGAGTCCCCTCCATATCTGTGGGACTTACCTCAGTTGTTTTAACTGATCTGGGCAAGAGATAAGAGGTCCCTCTAGGCTCTGTTGATCCATTAAAGAGTGTTGTGGATTAACTTCATTGCCATGAAGAGACGTAATCTCCTCATCAGTTCTGAATAAAAGGTTAGTAAAGGATAAAGAAGTTAAGCCTAGTGACCCATGACTTTGGTCAAGGTCTAGTGGCATTGGCCTTTAGTGGGGCTATCCTTTTTTGGTTCTTAGGAAAATGTTAGGACTTATCCTAAGGGCTTGCAGCCTGGGCTTGGGGCTTAGGGAATTGAGACTGAGGAGACTCAAATCCCATATTGAGGTCGAAGGAAAAGGATGGGGAGACCTCTGACTGAGTGGGAGCCCATAATTCCACTCTAGTCCTTTTGGGTTGAACAGGAAGGGCTTGATCAATCAGATAAGACTGAGCAAGGGTTTGTTTACGTCTCTAATATGTGTGTTTGATAGGGTGAGCAGGCAAAACAGGGGTAGTTGCTGGTGTGGGTTCATCACTTGTGGGGTGAACAGGGATGTCACCAAGAGCCATTGGCTCAAACATACATGGAAGAAGGTCAGTGTGTCTTCTAGTGAAGTTGGTGGACACTCTCTTCAAAATCTTAAAGGTCAGCCTCATTTGAGGGACATGCAGAGCAGCTGCACAGACAATCTTACTCTGGTCCAGCTCATAGTTGATTATGTGCTAAAGAAACCTAGGGTACATAAAGAATATGTCCTTTTGGAGGTTTCCAAGAACATTGGTCAGCACAAACCTTGAATAGTTGAAGCGGATGCTCTTCACCAATCCATGAACTAGGCAGCCCAGTTCATATAGGATTTGATCCCATCCCCCAGACTTGTTTGACAAACAGTGAAGAACAACATGAATTAGGAACTTCCAGTGATAAGAAAAATTGAACTTATAAACTGTAGACCTATTCATATCTCCACCATATCCCATTTAAATATCGATGTCATCAAGGTTTGATTTAGGGAACTCAGTAGGAGCGCCTTCATCATGGAGCTCCAGATGCTCCCGAATGAACTATTCGGTAATGACCAACTCCTGGCCTGAAATGTTGGCTCGAATAACCCTAGCTCCATTTAAGAGTACTACCTAACCGTTCCTCTAGAAATCTCCATGTGGTTCAAATAAATAGTTGGATTCATGGTTAGAGCAGTGAAGTAGGGAGATTGGGTAAGAAAGGAGATGATATTAGAGAAATCAACATCCTTAGAAGAATCAATGAATGCAACTTGGTTATGTTGAGGTTGCGTGCCATTGTGAGAAAGGAGATGATGAAACAAGTTTGAGTAGGGTGAATTTGGCGTGAAGGAAGCTTTGTATGATAAATTTGGTAAAAGACAAAAGTGACAAGTCGGGATTATTTAAATGGGTGAAATGGCGGTATTGGGTGGATAATGTGAAAAGATGGTTTAGGGTTAGATGTGATAGCGGCGGCAAGGTGAAAAACCATTCAAAAGATTCCGACATCATTAATAAAGTCTTTACTTTTTACTGTGTAGGGCCCAAAGGTTTCCATTATAGAGTGAAGTCTTCTTCCGAAGGTAAAAGAATTTCCAATGGATTTTCTCTTCCAAAGCCAAAACTTATTTCAGAAGTTAAATGAATTTTACTTTCGAGAATAAGAGTGTCTTCCGAAAGAAGAAGTCTTCAAGCTTTGGAAGCAGTGAATATATGCTTCCGAGACTAAAAACTCCTCGGAAGATAAAACTTGAATTGCGAGAATTACCTTCGGAAGATAATGAAGATATCTTCCAAGTGTAATTTTCTCTTCGGAAATACTTACACTTAGTCAACTGTGAAGAATAATTTTTTGTAACAGGGTTTAGAATGTATTTGACAAAAGACAGGACAATTTATTAAAAGGTTTTCAATGAGATAAATTAGTCAATGTTATCATCCCAGTAGTTATAATGAGATACTTAAATCTTTGTTCATCAAAGGCTTTGGTGAACAAATCAGCATATTGTTCATTTGAGTCAACTTTAACTAATTTAATCAAGTTTTTCTCATTAATATCTCTAATGAGGTATCCAAGAATTCTCTTGGCAACAACTAGGTGAGACACCTTTGGAGCAGCCTAATATCGTGCACAGATGCATGT
The DNA here is from genome assembly GCA_025506515.1 of Flaveria trinervia. Taxonomy (NCBI): domain Eukaryota; kingdom Viridiplantae; phylum Streptophyta; class Magnoliopsida; order Asterales; family Asteraceae; genus Flaveria; species Flaveria trinervia. Next base: position 44,553,346 of record CM046441.1, read on the forward strand.
GGTGAACATGATGTCAGGTCAACTTGCTATGAGATACATCAGAGAACCATTGAATGCCCTATACTGATGTTGATCAGTATCCTTCCCTTTAGAGTCAAAACAAAGGTCATGGTTTCTGGGTATGGGTGTCTTGGCTGGCTTACAATCTTTCATGTCAAATCTTTCTAAGATGTTAGAGACATACTTAGATTGATTGATAAAGAACCTTTCCTTCTTTGCTTCACCTGAATTCCAAGGAAAAATTCCATTTTTCCCATAAAACTCATCTCAAATTTATTTTTCATGATGCTCTCAAAGTCTTTACATATTTGGTCATTTGAAGAACCAAATATGATATCATCAACATAATTGTTGGACCAAAAGAACCGATGAGCCGGATCAGAAAAACCTTTAAGTCCCACAGACATCACAACAACTACTGAAGACCACAACAGCTGAAGACAACAGCTGATTACAAAGTCTGAAGACACAAGTGTTGAAGACAAAGTCTGAAGACAAGTGCTGAAGACAAAGTCTGAAGACACAAGTGCTGAAGACAAAGTCTGAAGACAAGTGCTGAAGACAAAGTCTAAAGACACAAGTGCTGAAGACAAAGTCTGAAGACACAAGTGCTGAAGACAAAGTCTGAAGACAAGTGCTGAAGACAAAGTCTAAAGACACAAGTGCTGAAGACAAAGTCTGAAGACACAAGTGCTGAAGACAAAGTCTGAAGACACAAGTGCTGAAGACCAAAGTATCAGACGTTGTCACAACAGCTGAAGAGGTCTTCTTCAGTAGTTGTGATGTTTTACCTTTCAGTAGTTTCTTGTATCAGTATTTGTAAAACAACTGAAGAGTATGTTCTTCAGTTGTTATTGTTTCAGTAGTTTCTTTTCAGTAGTTGTAATAATAGTTAACACTTAGTATTTTTGTAAGAAGATATCAGCTGTTTGACATATTCAGTAGTTGTGTTAACTATCAGTAGTTTGCGATAAATTCTGTTAGATGTCACTATCAAGTCACATCAGCAGACGTCACATCTCTTATATAAGAGGTGTCGACCTAATTGTAATTGTGACATTCCGTTACCACGAAAGCGAATATTGAATGAAATATATTTGCAGAATTCTCTCTATCTATAACCGTTTTGTTCTTACATTGAATATCTTTTTGTTCTTGTGAATTGGCTAATTCATCGTTAGAATTCCGCTGCTATACTCTCTAATCAATCAAACGTAGATCACTGATCCTAACAAGTGGTATCAGAGCAGGTTAATCATTGATTGATCTAACAATTGATCATTGAAACTGCTAATTGATATCTATGTTTGATTGAATTAGCATTTTGCATGAACTGGTTATAGATTATTGAATTTCTGACGCTTTCATTCATTTATTTTGAGATCTCTCTTGGTTCAATTGGTTGTTGTGTTTTTGTTCTAAATCTGTTATAGCTTAATTGAATTTGATTGAATTTGAGATGACTACTCCTTCTAATGATCCTCACAATACTGGTTCCTCAACCAAGCCCCCAATGCTGGTTAGGACCGAGTATAACATTTGGCAGCGAAGAATGCTTCATCACCTGTCTGTTAACAGTTCAGGTTGTTGGACATCTGTGGTACATGGACCACATAAGCCTATGGTGAACAATCCGGAAACCAATCAAATGGTTCCGAAGAAGAAGGAACAATACTCTGATGAAGATCGGAAACTGTTTGAGATTGATGCTAAAGCCCATGGAATTCTGGCTATGGCACTGCCTAATGAAATCTATTCAGGGCTTATGCATCATGAAACTGCTCATGATCTCTGGAATGCCCTGAAGGAACAATTCGGTGGCACAGATGAGGTCTTAGCAAACCAGAGAAATCCTTGCCCAACAATATGAGACATTCTTTCATAGAAAGGGTGAGACACTGACTCAACAGTTTGAGCGTTTTTCTTGCTTGATCTCTGAGCTGAAAATGGTGAAACAGGAATACACCAATAGCCAGATGAATAACAGTTCCTCAGATCACTGCCTGAGAGATGGGACACATACACTATTTTCCTACGCTCCAGTGCAAATCTGGATAGCCTATCTCTCACCCAACTTCATGGGAAACTGCTTACATTTGAAAGAGAGATAGAGCAGAAGAGGAAACTGTCCTCATCAGGAAAGCTCACTGATGACTTTGTACCAGGGAATACTGCCTTGTTGGTCATGAGTCAGAATATGCTGCATCTGAAAGCAATTATGATGAGCATATTGATTTCTCTTCAAATAGTTCTGATCATGCATTTGTTGGTATTGAGAGTCATTTTGGCAGTAATAGTGACAATCTATGCTTCATCATGGATGATTTGAAGGAATAGCTGATGATGATCTAGAAGAGATGGATATTCTGAGCCAAATGGCATTGATTAATATCAGATCTCAGAAGTTCTATAAGAGAACTGGCAGGAAATTTCCTGGACTCTCTGGCAAAACCAAAGTTGGTTTTGACAAGAAGGTTGAGGTGTCACAAATGCCAAAGGTTGGGACACATTGCAAGAGAGTGTAGATCAACTGGATCTAACTCTTCTGCACCCTTTGTGACTTTTCCTAGTACTAGTCCACAAAAGAGGGCAACATCCTGCTGGTTCTGGTCATCATTCACATCCTAGGTCTCCTGCATACTTTGTTCCCCAGGGTCAAATGCCATATCCTTATCCCTGCTATTATATGCCTCAACCAATCCTGTTCAAGCTCCAATTGCACAACAACCACAGCATTGCCTGAACCACAACCTTCCCAATCTCATCAACAAACTCAACCTCAACAACACAGCTTCTTCACCCCAGGAGTTGTTGACTGGAGCAGTTTACCAGATGATTTGTCTGGTCATGAACAACTGTTCACTGGTGCTGGTCAACATGGTGGTGACAGTCCCTTTGGAAATCTAGCTCTTATGGCTTTGGATTCTGCTGATACTTCATCTACTAATGCCTCTACACCAAAGGTATCACATGTATCCTCTGAGGCAAAAGCTAAATTATGTTCTGAAACATGCATAGCACATTTTCATCTATTAGAGAAGCAAATGTAGCTTTGATTAACAAGAACATTGAGCTAGAACAAACATTTCCACAAGAAAAGCTGAATTTGATCTGTGCTTAATGAAAAGAATGATGAGATTTACAAACTTAAATGCCAAATCACAGATTATAAGGCTAGGGAAGAGGTACTTCTAGAGAAGTACAAAGATCTCAAAGAAACCCTTGCAGTCACCAAGTAGAGTGTGATCGATGGGTACAATCATGCAAAGGTTTTGAAATGCTTCTTAGTAAGCAATCTGCTTCCAATGTGAAGTTTGGCATTAGTTACAATCACACTGCTCCACCTACAGATATTACTCCCAGAGCAGAGATAGAATCTGATGGTGAGAGCAATAACCAATCCATTTCATCATGTGATCTACTTTCTGATTCAGTACTATCAGAAGTAGAAGTCAGCACTAAGCCCTCTCAGAACCTATCAGCTGATGTTGATGGTTCCACTGCTGACACTCACATGATCAATGAGTTGATCAACTCAGGAGTTAATTCTAAAAGTCCTGAAAGGACTACAGAGCAAGATTTAATACCTGAAGTTCAAACTCCAACTACTGTCAGTACTGAAAAGAAGAAAACTGTCAGTAGAAAGGTTTGAAGACTACTAAAGAGGAAGTCAAGAAAACAACAATGCTTCCAAAGCACTGAAGAGCAAGTCTTCAGTTGCTTCATCCTCTTTAGTTGATGATCAACATAAGATGAAGAAGAAACCATGTGAAGTATGTGGTTTGTTCAATCATCTTACTGATGATTGCTGGTACAAAAGAGGATCCAAACTAAACATAAAGAGGAAATTAAAGACAAAATAGATAAAATGAAAACTGAGTTTGAGACCACATTTGTATCAGCAACATCAAATCCTGTAACCCTTAAGTCCATAAAGAAATCCAAAAAGGAAGGGGTTAAACAGGTAACAGCTGAGATTGCTCAAAAGAAGAAGGTGCAACATAGGAACTTATCAAACTCCAATGGCAATGTGTCTGATGAGTTGAAAACTTTATCACAAAATCAGACACAGCTGGTTATGATGGTTCAACATCTATTGGGAAGAGTTAACCAATTAGATGCTCCTATGTTGAAACCACAGAAAAGGAGTTCCAAGCCAAAGGATTTCTTTCTTCACCATCTTCTTCCTCTCAGGCTGTTGTTTCCACAAACCTGTTAGTTTACCATCTGTTGATGAGAACAGGCCTAAAACCAAAAAGGTTTGGGTCTCCAAACTAACTGATTGTTTATAATTGCAGGGTTCTTCAACATGCCAAAGTAGCATCTGGTATGTAGACAGTGGGGGATCTATGCACATGACTACGAACAACTCTCTTCTTCATGACTACTCTCAAGGAAGAAGGGGTTTGTTTCTTTTGGCAATGATGCTAGGGGTTACATCATTGGAAACGACTTTGTCTCCAATGGAGAAATAAAGTTTGATGATGTTAATCATGTGGAAAATCTCAAGTACAATCTCTTGAGTGTCAGTCAAATGTGTGATAAAGGCCATGTTGCTATTTTCACCAGTCAGAACTGTAGGATTCTGTCATCCAAAGTTCTGCATTTGATTGATAAGGTGTTGAATGATCACACTCCTGAGAGCCAACAGGACAGGAAGAGTGTATGCCTTAGATCTTTCCACGAAAATAGATCTCAGAGGCAATCCTTGCCTATTTTCCAAAGCCTCTTCTCAAGAATCTAAACTGTGGCACAGAAGGCTGGGTCATGTTAATTTCAAAAACATGAATCAGTTAATCCACAATAGTTTAGTCAGAGGCTTACCAATAAAGGAGTTCCACTGTGATGAAACCTGCACTGCTTTTTAAAAGGAACAAACCAAAGTCTCATTCCCTCCTATTCAAGAGCCTAAGTCCACTGCCTGCTTGCAATTACTGCACATGGATCTATTTGGTCCTGTGAGAGTGATGAGCATGGCAAAGAAGAAATACTGTCTGGTAATTGTGGATGATTACTCCAATTTGTATGGACTTTCTTTCTACATTCAAAGGATGAGGTTGCTCAGAAGATTATTCACTTTGTGTTGTATGTTGAGAAGCAGTATTCCTTCCAGTCAAGTGTATTAGGAGTGACAATGGAACTAATTCAGAAACATACACTTGATGACTTCTATCTTTCAAAGGGAATCAAAAGGCAGTTTAGCATACCAAGGACTCCAGAACAAAATGAAGTAGTGGAGAGAAAGAACAGGACCCTAATTGAAGCTGCAAGGTCCATGCTGGCTGACTCTGGTTTGCCACTGACCTTTTGGGCTGAAGCTGTTAACACAGCTTGCTATGTGCAGAATAGAGTCTTAGTAATCAGAGGTTGATGAAGACTCCATATGAAGTTCTCCATCACTTGCTCCTCTAATTTCATTTTCAAAGCATTTGGTGTCCCTGTTTTATTCTCAACACAAAGGATCAACTCCAAAAATTTGATCCTAAGGTGGATGCAGGGTATTTGTTGGTTATTCATCTACTTGCAAGGCATACAGAGTCTTCAACTGCAGAACAAAGATAGTTGAAGAGACTTTGCATGTGAAGTTTATGAATCTCCTATGGACAAGATTCCACAAAACCCTGTGGAGTTGTTTGATTTGGACATACTGCAATATGTTCTTATCAACCTCCAGCTGTTGGATCCTGTGGATAAATCATCTTCTGCAGCATGTCTTCCACCTGGTGGTATTGATGATGATGATGATAATATCAATACTCACCTATTCAAGTTTAGTGACCAACTGCCTGTGTCTGCTAAATTTGATGTTCCTGTAGCTTCAGCAGTTCCATCCATAACAAATGCTGATGAGATCTCTGATTCCTCTACATCTTTTGAGTTACCATCTAATTCTTGGTTTCAAGAGTCTGCATCAACATCTGCTGCTGCTGAAGGTCCTACACAAAACTTGCACAGATCTCATGTTTATCAAGAACTGAAGAATCACCCCATGTCTCAGATTATTGGTGATATCAATGCTGGTGTTTCAACAAGAAGTCAATTGTCTAACTTCTGCTTCTATGCTCTCTTCATCAGTCAGCTAGAGCCAAAGAACTACCATGTTGCTTTAAGAGACAATGGATGGGTTGAAGCCATGCAGCTTGAGCTCTTCAGTTCCAGAAACAACAAGTGTGGGAACTGGTTCCTCTTCCCCCAGGTAAGTGTGCAATAGGCACTAAATGGGTGTTTAGGAATAAAACTGATTGAAAATGGGCTTATTGTTAAGAACCTTTGCCCCTGTAGCCAGACTAGAGGCAATCAGATTGTTTTTAGCCTATGCTGCATTCCACAATCTTAAGTTTTTCAAATGGATGTCAAAAGTGCCTTTTATATGGTAAAATAAAGGAAGAAGTTTATGTGTGTCAACCACCAGGTTTTGAGGATAATAAACATCCTGAATGGGTGTATAAACTTGATAAGGCTCTTTAGGGTTGAAACAAGCTCCTAGAGCCTGGTATGAGACACTTCCACTTTTCTTCTTAAGAATAATTTCACTAGAGGCTCCATTGATAAAACTTTGTTATTAAGAAGGTGGATCAGCATAAGCTACTGTTCAGATTTATGTTGATGATATCATTTTTGCATCCTCTGATCCCCAGTTGTGTGATGATTTTACAACATAATGAAAAAGAGGTTTGAGAGTGCAATGGGAGAATTACAGTTCTTTCTAGGCTTGCAAATTAAACAAAAGGCTAATGGAACCTTTATCATCAGTCAAAAATACAAAAGATCTTTTGAATAAGTGTTTGATTTACAAAGCTGTAAGCCCTGTTCTACTCCCATGTGCAACACCACACAACTGGATGCAGATCAGAAAGGTAAAGCTGTTGATGAAACACTTTACAGTGTATGATTGGGTCCTTGATGTATTTAACAGCTTCTAGACCAGATATATGTTTGCTACATGTGTTTGTGCTAGATTTCAGCTGCTCCTAAAGAGTCTCATTTGATTGCAGTTAAGAGAATCTTTAGATATTTGCAAGGTACACAATCTCTGGGTTTATGGTATTCCGCTGGACACTCTTGCAAATTAGTTGCTTTTTCAGATAGTGACTATGCAGGGTGCAAGTTAACTAGAAAGTCAACTTCTGGTGGTTGTCAATTCCTAGGCAACTGTTTGATTCTTGGCAGAGTAAGAAACAAACATCTGTTGCTACATCAACTGCTGAAGCCGAGTACATTGCTGCTACTAGTTGCACTTCTCACGTACTCTGGCTTCAGAACCAACTTCTGGATTATGGCATTACAAAGACTAAGGCTCCATTATTAATGGATAATGCTTCAGCTCTGTGTATTGTCAAAAATCCAGTCCAGCACTCTAGGACCAAACATATAGAGATCAGACATCACTTTATTCGGGATTGTTTTGAAAAAGGTCGATTGATCCTAAGTTTGTGCCTAGTGCTGATGAGCTTGCATATATTTTTACTAAGCCTTTGGATAGTTCTACTTTCCAAAACCTTTGTTAAGGCTTGGTATGCTGCAGCTAGAATAAGTGACACTACTGATGATTTCAGTAATAATTACTGGTGATCATTGGTAACCATGTCACATATAAGTACTGATGAGTTCTTTCACCTTCAGTAGTTTTATAACTACTGACGGCTAAATGCCTCACAAGTACTGAAGTACTTTATCTGTTCTAAACCAATGATGTAGTTACAACTACTGATGTAGTTCCAACTACTGAAATCAGTACAAACAGATAAGTACTGACGTCCTATGAACACCTGAAAAGCAGATGCAAAGTCTGATGAGTAAGTGTTGAGGATAGTATGAAACAGCTGAAAGGCTATGAATTGACGAAAACTACTGAAGAGAACTTTCTCTTCAGTTGTTTCTACAACTACTGTTTCATTCTAAACAACTGAAGCAAAACCATGTTTCAGTAGTTTTATAACTACTGATGACTAACACCAAGTCTTCAGCTGTTTACAACAACTGATGACAAAACCACTTTCAGTAGTTTCACAACTACTGATGACAAACACCAAGTCTCAGTTGTTTCATCATCTGAAGTCAAAAACATGGTCTTCAGTAGTTTTATAACTGCTGATGCCTAAAACCACGACTTCAGCTGTTTCAACGTCTGAAAGGGTAATACCATGTCAACAGTCGGTTTAAAACTACTGATGACTAAAACTAAACCTTCAGTCATTTTCTTACCCCTACCCTATAAATACCTGTCCTCTTCTCGAATGTTTCATTAGACGTTATTTTCTGAGCTTCTCTCTCTCAAACATGGCGACCATGAGTCTGAAACCACGACATAACTGCGTTGCTTACCTTACAAAGTCGGCTTTCTGGAACAAATATGATAATGCCATTGACTTAATGGTGGATTCCCCATATCGCACAGCCTTTCTCTTGAATCCGACCATTACCCTGAATCCTCAGTCAATTCTGGTCAAATGCTTTTGTCATACTGATGAGTCTACCGACCAAATCTCTGTTCGGTCCCTTGTCAACCAGAAACCAGTGGTCGTTCGACATCAGCCGCTCTTCGAGCATTACACTTACACGACTCCACCGCTGTGACTGAATACCCAAAGGGCACCACAGATATGTCCTTTATCAATCATGGGTATGAAGGTGATCTTCGGGCTACAACCATTCTGAAGAAACATTTCCATGATGCTGAGAAATTTATTTTCACATGGTAAATGTCTGCTTAGCCTCCAAGACATCATCTTGGGATCAAATGTCATCCCAATGGCAACAGGTATTGTATTCTATTCTAGAACACCAACCGCTAAATTTTTCTGAAATTGTGTTTCTAGAAATAAAGAACTTGGCTCAGAAACCTGCGGCAAACCGATGGCCATTATATCCCAGGTTTCTGATGGCCATTATTTTGGATGAATTAAAATCTGATGGCCTTGTTGGCCTTGGAGTCCCTGCACCAGCTATTTTGGCTGAGGTATACTCCAGGCACAACTCAGACCTTACTCTCAAAGAAGCTGCCCGAATGCTAAAGCCCAAGCACAGGGAACCCACACCTTCCACCACCAGAACCAAAGTCCCCACTAAACCAAAACAAAAATACCCAAAACAGCTATTCAGGGAGATGAGTCCCCTGAAGATGCTCCTGTATTACCCAGGCAGGATATACATGCTGGTTTAAACCCCCCCAGCAGTATCAGAGACTCTACCAGCCATAGCCGCTCAGGATTCCTCTCAAAAGGAGCCTGCAGCCACCACAGAAGGGGTACCCACACATCTGGGATCTTCCTCACTTGAGGAGATTGCCATTGAAGAGCACCATCCTCCCCAGGTGCACACTGCTTTTACCCCATCTCCCCATGCAACCGCCCCCCAAAGTCCAACCATAATCATTGCAAACGTGCTGGGCTGCATGCCTCTCCTCCTCCCCAACACCCACCAACAAAGGGGAGAACCACAGATGTTGAGGAAGAGGATCACCATGCTTCTGACAACCCACAGCACCGGGGTTTACAAGTTCTATCTCCTGGTGTCATAGGGAGGTTAGAACATCTAGTGAGGCTACCACCTCTTCTGAATCAGCACATGATCAGAATGAGGCTGGTAACATAGCTAAGACCTCACTAGAGGCAACAGCTGATGAAGGACACAGTCCTGAGGCTGGAAGTCCCCAGTTCCAAGACAAAGGGGCACATGCTAAAACTGGTCTACACCTAGTGCATGTACATCCTGCTACAAGCAGAGGAGGTCAGGTGATTAGCATCTGCTGATGATGACCTGGGCTTTTTCTATGACGTTCTAGCCCACAACACCATCCTGGAGGCTGAGGTAAGCAGACTACAAGAACTGCTTGCCAAGAAGTCTCAGGATGTAAGTCCATCTGCCCCCACCAACCCACAGATGGCACCTTCATTTGAAGGTCCCCCAAACACTTTACCCTCTCACTTCACTGAGCCTCCAGCCTCTGCTTTGGCACTATCTCTCCGGGACAGAACCCCTGAGCAGATGGTTGCTGTATTCCAACAATCCCTACCTCTCATCACTCCCATCATCATGACATTGTTCATAAAGCATTGATGAGAGGCTCTCCTCAAGTCTACAACCACTCATTGATGATGCTGTGCACAAGAAACTTTCTGCGGTACAAACCCCTGCCAATGCATCCAAAAAGAGGGAGAGTACTGCAGTGAAAGAAAAGAAAAGAAAAAGAACTGAGGATGAGAAGGCACAAGAGAAAACCAAGGAGTTGGAAAAAGAAAAGGACACAACTGATCACTTACAAAAGAAAGAAAAGTGCTGGTGATCAAACGAATGCTGAAGAAACATCCTTGGAAGAGCTGGTAAAAGATGCAGATGAAACACACAGCCGATCCATGGACAAAATCATTGAGCAACTCTTCAAGCAAGGCTTTGATACAGCCACACTAGACAGTGAGATCAGGAGGTTGAAGTAGTAGAGGAAATTCAAAACAGATGGCCTGGGTACAATGTGCTGGAGAAGAGAGATTGGAGATCATGATTCGATTCATAGCCAAACTTAGGAAGATCACTGATGGAGATTCGTTCATGGACCAGAGACAGCATTCTGGCTATAGCCACCAGAATCTGTTTGTCTGAGCAATTTCATAAGGGGATAATCATTGAAGCACTTGAGGCTGGGGCTGGAAAAAGGTTTGAAATGGCAAGACTCACAAAAGCCAAACTCACAACCAAAATGCTTGAACAACCTTCCCAATCACCCACTCAAAAACAGCCTACCCCTCAAATCTCCAAACCAATCTCAAAACCCAAATCCAAACATCCTCAACCTTCAAAACAATTCCTTTACCACAAAAACCAACCCAACCATCATCCAGTGATGCACCTAGAAGGAGGAGAAGGGTGCTGAGGATAGAAGAAGATGAAGAAGAAGAGGATGAAGATGATAGTCTGCCACTCTCTGCTGTTCTAAGGCTACCAAAACCCAGGAGTCAACTCATGATCACACCTGACTCACAAAGGGAAACGGTTAGAGTCAAAATAGAAGATGAAGAACATCAGAAGCAGCACGATGAGCAACTACTGAAGATGGTTGACAAGGAATTTCCTCAGTCATCATCTATACAAGCCATGAAAGGGCATGCTCAATGGCTGTACACTCTCAGACACATTTCAGTATCAAAAGGAGAGAGTGAGAGTATGGCCAGACCCCAAGGTGAGTTCTAGAATCCACAAAAGATCCATTCCACATAGATACAATGGCCAGGTTAGAAAAACAATAGACTTTACAATCATGTTGGCCATTGTAGTCTCACCATGGGAAATAATCGATGAATTCAAGAAGGCTCATCAATCAAAAATGACCCCTCAAGCCTTACTGGAAAACAAGATGATCAAAAAGGGGTTATTATATAAGAAGCTTGAAGACATTAAGAAGAATGAGCTCCAGTTACTTCTTGAGGGCACTCATCCTGATGAATTTGTCTATAGGGAGATAACTACTGTGGAGTTGAAAAATGGCAGGACTGTAAAGTACTTATCTGAGTACTATGGTCCAGAGTTCTCTTTGAAGGAGGAGTAGAAGAACTCTCCAAGGAGTAACAGGTTGTTCTCCTGAGGCCTATGTTCGAGAGTCGTACAGACTCATCATGGGGAAGTAGATCTCATGAATGGGGTAACAACTCTGTGTCCAGTTCCCCAAAACAGAGTTCCCATTCATACTTGCGAAACAGATCTCTGAGATTTCTTCCCAGGCTAGTGCTTATATGGGTCATCTTCTCAACTGATCAAGAAGGAAAAAGACCAACCATTCTGCCAACAATAAGTGGGACCTCAATAAAGTTAAAGGTTTTGGCTGCATTGGTTCAGGGGGAGTTTGTTGGACCAAAAGAACCAATGAGCCGGATCAGAAAAACCTTTAAGTCCCACAGACATCACAACAACAACTGAAGACCACAACAGCTGAAGACAACAACTAATCACAAAGTCTGAAGACACAAGTGTTGAAGACAAAGTCTGAAGACAAGTGCTGAAGACAAAGTCTAAAGACACAAGTGCTGAAGACAAAGTCTGAAGACAGTGCTGAAGACAAAGTCTGAGACACAAGTGCTGAAGACAAAGTCTGAAGACACAAGTGCTGAAGACAAAGTTTGAAGACAAGTGCTGAAGACAAAGTCTGAAGACACAAGTGCTGAAGACAAAGTCTGAAGACACAAGTGCTGAAGACAAAGTCTGAAGACACAAGTGCTGAAGACAAAGTCTGAAGACACAAGTGCTGAAGACCAAAGTATCAGACGTTGTCACAACAGCTGAAGAGGTCTTCTTCAGTAGTTGTGATGTTTTACCTTTCAGTAGTTCTTGTTTCAGTATTTGTAAAACAACTGAAGAGTATTACTTTAGTTGTTATTGTTTCAGTAGTTTCTTTTCAGTAGTTGTAATAATAGTTAACACTTAGTATTTTTGTAAGAAGATGTCAGCTGTTTGACATCTTCAGTAGTTGTGTTAACTATCAGTAGTTTGCGATAAATTCTGTTAGACGTCACTATCAAGTGACATCAGCAGACGTCACATCTCTTATAAAGAGGTGTCGACCTAATTGTAATTGTGACATTCCGTACCACGAAAGCGAATATTGAATGAAATATATTTGCAGAATTCTCTCTATCTATAACCGTTTTGTTCTTACATTGAATATCTTTTTGTTCTTGTGAATTGGCTAATTCATCGTTAGAATTCCGCTGCTATACTCTCTAATCAATCAAACGTAGATCACTGATCCTAACAATAATCCTGAACGAGCAAAATGTCTTTCTCAGACTTTTTGATAAAGTGAGTCTTGTCATTGGTTCCTCTAGTGTAACCATTCTTCAGGAGAAATTGAGACAGAGTCTCATACCACAGCCTAGGTGCCTAGTGCAACCCATAAAAGAGCTTTATCCAACTTGCACACGTAGTTGGGACGTTGTGGGTATTCAAGTCCTGGAGGTTGGCACACATATACCTCCCTATCTATATTTCCATATAGAAAGGCACACTGACATCAAGTGATAGACGGTAAAGTTCTTGGATGTAGCATAAGCAAGGAAGATTCTAACTACATCAAGTCTTGCAACTGGTACAAAGACATCAGTATAGTCAATTCCTTCCTCTTGGGTGTTTCCTTGAACAACCAGTCTAGCTTTATTATTTATAATCAAGCCTCTATTATCTCTCTTGTTTCTGAAAACCCATTTGGTGCCTTTAGGTACTTGACCAGATGGTAGCGGGCAAAGGTTCCAAACCTTTTGTCTCTTGAATTGAAGCAACTCTTCTTGCATTGACTCAATCCATCTACTATCCTTTAAGGCTTCTTCTACTTTCATGGGTTTTATCTGAGACAAGAAGCATGAGTACAAGCAGACATTCACATGATGAGTTTAACCCCTTGTTCTCACACCATTAGAGACTTCTCCTATGATGTTCTCAGTTGGATGAGTTTTGTGAATCCTTAATCTAGGGATCACTTCCAGTTGCAAAGATAGATCCAAATTGGAAATATTTTGCTTAGGAACATGAACACTTGGTCCAGCTGCTGTTTCAATGCCATTCAGTGAGGGCTGATTGAATGGAGGAATATCATTAGCAACAGTTGAGTAAGAAGTAGTATTAATAGTTGTCTGTTCCTTCAGAATTCTACTTTCATTAGCTTAGTGTTGTATGTTATCAGCTGATGAGTTATTAGACTCATTTTGCTGATACTTGTTGAAGCTCTACTGGTTCCTGAATGGTCATGCTATCGGATCTACCAATGATGAGAGCTTACGATTCAGAGACTCTTGGAGAACTTGGAAGAGGTCTGGGTAACTCAAATAGCTGGTCTTCATCAGAATCACTTTGAGTACCTATTCAAGCAAAAACATTCTCACATGATGGTTTAGAATAGTTTGGAAACAATTCTAAGTCAAAAATATGATCAGGGCCATTCCCCTCTAACACAAGGAGTGTGCTCATTAACATGATGTTGGAAGATTCCTCAAATTGTTGATTTTTGATATTATAACTCTATAAGCAATAGAGGTGGAGGAATATCCAACAAAGATAGCATCATCCAACTTCTCAACAAATTTTTCCATGTTTTCCTTTGTGTTAAGTATGGTACACCTGCTGCCAAAGGACCTTAGAAAGCCAATGAACGGTGGCCTCTTGTTCCATAGCTCATATGGGGTTTTTTCATGTGGCTTGACAATGAGGACCCTGTTTTGCACATAGCATGCAGTGCTAACTGCCTCTACCCAGAATGTTAGAGGCAGATTTGAATCAGCTAACATGGTCCTAGTAGCCTCAATCAGTGTCTTGTTCCTCCTATCAGCAATACCATTTTGTTGAGGAGTTCTAGGAGCACTGTATTGTCTTGTAATCCTTTTTTATTTATAGAATAAGTCAAGAACTTGATTTTTAAACTCAATCCCTTGATCACTCCTGATTATCTTTACTTTATGATCACATTGATTTTCAATTTTAAGAATAAAAGATTTTAAATTTAGCAGTTTCATCTTTAGTTCTTAAAAAGAATACCCGTGTAAATCTTGTAGAATCATCAATTATCACAAGGCAATATGATTTCCTTCCAATGCTCATTATACTTCTTGGACCAAATAAATCCATGTGCAATAAGTGTAATGGGGTAGTGAGGGAGTTAACCTCTTTGGATTTATGAGAGACTCTATGTTGCTTTTCTTTCAGACAAGCCACACAATTGTCTCTACAGAAAAATTCCTTTTTAGGCACGCCATGTACCAAGTTATTTTTGACCAATTTGTTCATGGTTTTAAAATTTACATGACACATATATTTATGCCATAAGGCAGACTCATCACCATCAGCTTTGGAAAGAGCATGATACTTCACCCACTGGGAAGCAATGTTCATATCCAGCTTGTACATATCCCCTTTCTTGGGAGATCTAAGAAGCACCATTCCTGAGGAATTTTTATCCCATGTTTGAGGATGATGCACTCATGTTCTTCAAAAAGCATTTGATGCTTTTGATCACAAATTGAGAAACACTTAGGAGATTGTGTCAAGCTGCTTCACAAAGTTTACTTTGTCGACTTTTACAAGCCATTGGATACACTTCATCTGCCTAAAATGTATCATCCGGTCTCACCTCCAAATGAATAGGACCTCCATCAAAATGTTGAAATTATTGAAGTAGAGATCTGTTCCCAGTCAAATGCCGGGAGCATCCACTGTCCACTATCCAAATATTGTTGTTCTTGTCTTGTGAATGTCCCTAGACATAAGGTGAAAAGTCAGTTTGATTGGAAACCCAAGCCTGGCTAGTCTTGGGTTTCCATTGATGATAAGATAATTGAACCAAATGACTGGTAGAGGGTTCAATTGATGTCTTTGATGAAGAAGGAGTGGTTGTAGCATCTTGTCTGATCTTCCATTCCATCCCATGTTGGTCAGTTTAGATGAGTTTGTTGAAGCTTGAGCGGCATGACTTTCTTCTGAAGCTTCTTCGTTTTTGGAAGAAGATTTCACTAACTTCTTTTCCAAAGTATCCTTCTTCTTGGAAGGTTTTGAGGAAGCTCTTTTGTTCTTTTGAGCCTTCCTTGGCTTAACTTCCAAAGCCATTTTCCCATCGGAAGAATGTGTTTCTTCTAAAAGCAACTTAGCTTCAGAAACCAACTTTCCTGTTCTCATCACTTGAACCATGTGATAAGGTCCAAATGTGATCCTTCCTGGTTGCTTCCTTTTTAACATTATTGCATAATGTGTGCTTGCTGATTGTAATGACAATCTTAGTCAAGTGGTTTTGTAGACCACACATTATGCATGTAATGTTAATCTTTGGGGATTTTGATGGCTGAGATTTCTTAATCTTCTTGTCTTCCTCTGTTGCTTTCCCTTTTGATTTCTGATCCTTTGGCAGGACAGAAGTGCTGGTACTACACTCCTTTCCTGAATCAGAAATGCCTATCACCTGGAATCCAACTGAAATGAAAACACCATTTTGCTTTGGGTCAATCTTCAGCTTAGATTCAACTACTTTCTTGGCAGTTCTTCTGGTTGCCTTTGCCCAGTTTCTTCTTGTTGGACCAAAAGAACCAATGAGCCAAGATCAGAAAACCTCTAGTCCCACATGATATCACAACAACTGCTGAAGGCTTCATCAGCAGTTTGACAAGTGCTGAAAACTCCAACAGCTGAAGATCAACTGCTGAAGACTTAACAGCTGAAGACTAAAGTGCTGAAGTTCAACAGCTGAAGAAAACACAAGTGCTGAAGCTGAACACTAAAACACAAGTACTGAAGCTGAAGACCAAAGTACTGAAGTACAACAGCTGAAGAGTTTACAAGTGCTGAAGATCAACAACTGATGTACAAAGTCTGAAGACAAAGACTGAACATCAGCTGATGATATCTACTGAAGTCATCAGCTGATGAAACGTCTGAAGTTCAAGTCTGAAGATCAAGTACTGAAGTTTCAGTAGTTTGTCACAACAGCTGAAGAGTACTTCTTCAGTAGTTGTGATATCAGTAGTATGTTTTACTTTCAGTAGTTTTGTAAAATGACTGAAGAGCTTGTTCTTCAGTCGTTGTAGTTTCAGTAGTTTTATGTTTTTCAGTAGTTATAGAAATTGATAACACTTAGTAATTTTGTAAGGAGATGTCATGTTTTGACATTCAGTAGTTGTGTTTCAGTTGGAATAATTCTGTTTGATGTCACTATCAAGTGACATCAGCAGACGTCCACATCTCTTATATAAGAGGTGTCGACCTAATTGTAATTGTGACATTCCGTTACCACGAAAGCGAATATTGAATGAAATATATTTGCAGAATTCTCTCTCTATAACCGTCTTTGTTCTTCATTGAATATCGTTTGTTCTTATGATTGACTAATTCCTTGTTAGAATTCCGCTGCTATACTCTCTAATCAATCAACGTAGATCACTGATCCTAACAAGTGGTATCAGAGCAGGTTAATCATTGATCGATCTAACAATTGATCATTGAAACTGCTAATTGATATCTGTGTTTGATTGAATTAGCGTATTCGCAAGAACTGGTTATAGATTATTGAATTTCTGTCGCTTTCGTTCATTTACTGTGAGATCTCTTTGGTTCAATTGGTTGTTGCGTTTTGTTCTAAATCTGTTTTAGCTTAATCGAATTTGATTGAATGTGAGATGACTACTCCTTCTAATGATCCTCACAATACCGGTTCCTCAACCAAGCCTCCGATGCTGGTTAGGACCGAGTATAACATATGGCAACGAAGAATGCTTCATCACCTGTCTGTTAATAGTTCAGGTTGTTGGACGTCTGTGGTACATGGACCACATAAGCCTATGGTGAACAATCCGGAAACCAATCAAATGGTTTCGAAGAAGAAGGAACAATACTCTGATGAAGATCGGAAACTATTTGAGATTGATGCTAAAGCCCATGGAATTCTGGCCATGGCACTGCCTAATGAAATCTATTCGGGCTTATGCATCATGAAACTACTCATGATCTCTGGAATGCCCTGAAGGAACAATTCGGTGGCACGGATGAGGTCTTAGAAAACAATAGAGAAATCCTTGCCCAACAATATGAGACATTCTCTCATAGAAAGGGTGAGACACTGACTCAACAATTTGAGCATTTTTCCTGCTTGATCTCTGAGCTGAAAATGGTGAAACAGGAATACACAATAGCCAGATGAATAACAGGTTCCTCAGATCACTGCCTGAGAGATAGGACACATACACTATTGTCCTACGCTCCAGTGCAAATCTGGATAGCCTATCTCTCACCCAACTTCATGGGAAACTGCTTACATTCGAAAGAGAGATAGAGCAGAAGAGGAACTGTCCTCATCAGGAAAGCTCACTGATGACTTTGTACCAGGGAATACTGCCTTGGTTGGTCATGAGTCAGAATATGCTGCATCTGAAAGCAATTATGATGAGCATATTGATTTCTCTTCAATAGTTCTGATCATGCATTTGTTGGTATTGAGAGTCATTCTGGCAGTAATAGTGACAATTTATGCTTCATTATGGATGATCTGAAAGGAATAGCTGATGATGATCTAGAAGAGATGGATATTCTGAGCCAAATGGCATTGATTAATATCAGATCTCAGAAGTTCTATAAGAGAACTAGCAGGAAATTTCCTGGACTCTCTGGCAAAACCAAAGTTGGTTTTGACAAGAGTAAGTTGAGGTGTCACAAATGCCAAGGCTAGGACACTTTGCAAGAGAGTGTAGATCAACTGGATCTAACTCTTCTGCACCCTTTGTGACTTTTCCTAGTACTAGTCCACAAAATAGAGGGCAACATCCTGCTGGTTCTGGTCATCATTCACATCCTAGATCTCCTGCATACTTTGTTCCCCAGGGTCAAATGTCATATCCTTATCCCTGCTATTATATGCCTCAACCAAATCCTGTTCAAGCTCCAATTGCACAACAACCACAAGCATTGCCTGAACCACAACCTTCCCAATCTCATCAACAAACTCAACCTCAACAACACAGCTTCTTTACCCCATGAATTGTTGACTGGAGTAGTTTACCAGATGACTTGTCTGGTCATGAACAACTGTTCTCAGGTGCTAGTCAACATGGTGGTGAAAGTCCCTTTGGAAATCTAGCTCTTATGGCTTTGGATTCTGCTGATACTTCATCCACTAATGCCTCTACATCAAAGGTATCACAGGTATCCTCTGAGGCAAAAGCCAAATTATGTTCTGAAACATGCATAGCAGCATTTGCATCTATTAGAGAAGCAAATGTAGCTTTAATCACAAGAACATGAGCTAGAACAAATAATTTCCAAAAGCAAAGCTGAATTTGAGTCTGTGCTTAATGATAAGAATGATGAGATTACAAACTTAAATGCCAAATAACTGATGATAAGGCTAGGGAAGAGATACTTCTAGAGAAGTATAAAGATCTCAAAGAAACCCTTGCAGTTACCCAGGTAGAGTGTGATAGATGGGTACAATCATGCAAAGGTTTTGAAATGCTTCTTAGTAAGTAATCTGCTTTGAATGTGAAGTTTGGCATTGGTTACAATCACACTGCTCCACCTACAGGTTTTACTCCCAGAGCAGAGGTAGAATCTGATGGTGAGAGTAATAACCAATCCATCTCATCATGTGATCTACTTTCTGATACAGCACAATCAGAAGTAGAAGTCAGCATCAAGCCTCTCAGAACCTATCAGCTGATGTTGATGGTTCCACTGCTGACACTCACATGATCCCTGAGTTGATCAACTTAGGAGTTAATTCTGAAAGTCCTGAAAGGACTAGAGAGCAGGATTAACACCTGAAGTTCAAACTCCAACTACTGCCAGTACTGAAAAGAAGAAAACTGTCAGTAGAAAGAGTTTGAAGACTACTAAAGAGGTAGTCAAGAAAGCAAACAATGCTTCCAAAGTACTGAAGAGCAAGTCTTCAGTTGCTTCATCCTCTTTAGTTGATGATCAACCTAAGATGAAGAAGAAACCATGTGAAGTATGTGGTTTGTTCAATCATCTTACAGATGATTGCTGGTACAAAAGAGGTTCCAAACTCAAACATAAAGAAGAAATTAAAGAGAAAATGGTAAAAATGAAAACTGAGTTTGAGACCACATTTGTATCAGCAACATCAAATCTTGTAACCCTTAGAAATCCAAAAGGAAGGGTTAAACAGGTGATAGCTGAGAGTGCTCAGAAGAAGAAGGTGCAACATAGGAACTTATCAAACTCCACTGGCAATGTGTCTGATGAGCTGAAAGCTTTATCACAAAATCAGACACAACTGGTTATGATGGTTCAACATCTGTTGGGAAGAGTTAACCAATTAGATGCTCCTATGTTGAAACCATAGAAAAGGAGGTCCAAGCCAAAGGATTCCTCTTCTTCACCATCTTCTTCCTCTCAGGCTGTTGTTTCCAATAAACTGTTAGTTTACCATCTGTTGATGAGACCAGGCCCAAAACCAAAAAGGTTTGGGTCTCCAAAACTAACTGATTGTTTATTATTACAGGGTTCTCCAACATGCCAAAGTAGCATCTGGTATGTAGACAGTGGGGGATCTATGCACATGACTGGAAACAGCTCTCTTCTTCATGACTACTCTCAAGGAAAGAAGGGCTTTGTTTCTTTTGGCAATGATGCTAGGGGTTACATCATTGGAAATGGCTTTGTCTCCAATGGAGAAATCAAGTTTGATGATGTTAATCATGTGGAAAATCTCAAGTACAATCTCTTGAGTGTCAGTCAAATGTGTGATAAAGGCCATGTTGCTCTTTTCACCAGTCAGAACTGTAGGATTCTGTCATCCAAAGTTCTGCATTTGATTGATAAGGTGTTGGATGATCATACTCTCCTGAGAGCCAATAGGACTGGAAGAGTGTATGCCTTAGATCTTTCCAAGAAAATAGATCTTAGAGGCAATCCTTGCCTATTTTCCAAAGCCTCTTCTCAAGAATCTAAACTGTGGCACAGAAGGCTGG
Organism: Flaveria trinervia; assembly: GCA_025506515.1. Lineage (NCBI taxonomy): Eukaryota > Viridiplantae > Streptophyta > Magnoliopsida > Asterales > Asteraceae > Flaveria > Flaveria trinervia. The sequence goes on from CM046441.1 coordinate 44,573,790, forward strand.
GTCATGTTAATTTCAAAAACATGAATCAGCTTATCGACAATAGTTTAGTTAGAGGCTTACCAATAAAGGAGTTCCACTGTGATGAAACCTGCACTGCTTGTTTAAAAGGAAAACAACACAAAGTCTCATTCCCTCCTATTGAAGAGCCTAAGTCCACTGCCTGCTTGCAATTACTACATATGGATCTGGTCCTGTGAGAGTAATGAGCATGGCAAAGAAGAAATACTGTCCAGTAATTGTGGATGATTACACCAGATTTGTATGGACTTTCTTTCTACATTCAAAGGATGAGGTTACTCAGAAGATTATTCACTTTGTGTTGTATATTGAGAAGCAGTATTCCCTTCCAGTCAAATGTATTAGGAGTGACAATGGAACTGAATTCAGAAACCATACACTTGATGCCTTCTATCTTTCAAAGGGAATCAAAAGGCAGTTTAGCATCCCAAGGACTCCAGAACAAAATGGAGTAGTGGAGAGAAAGAACAGGACCCTAATTGAAGCTGCAAGGTCCATGCTGGCTGACTCTGGTTTGCCACTGACCTTTTGGGCTGAAGCTGTTAACACAGCTTGCTATGTGCAGAATAGAGTTTTAGTAAATCAGAGGTGATGAAGACTCCATATGAAGTTCTCCATCACTTGGCTCCTCTAATTTCATTTTTCAAAGCATTTGGGTGTCCCTGTTATTCTCAACACAAAGGATCAACTCCATAAATTTGGTCCTAAGGTGGATGCAGGGTATTTTGTTGGTTATTCATCTACTTGCAAGGCATATAGAGTCTTCAACTGCAGAACAAAGATAGTTGAAGAGACTTTGCATGTGAAGTTTAATGAATCTCCTTTGGACAAGATTCCACAAAACCCATGGAGTTGTTTGATTTGGACATACTGCAATATGTTCCTTATCAACCTCTAGCTGTTGCAGATCATGTGGATAAATCATCTTCTGCAGCATGTCTTCCACCTGGTGGTATTGATGATGATGATGATAATATCAATACTCACCTCTTCAAGTTTAGCGACCAACTGCCTGTGTTTGCTAAATTGATGTTCCTGTAGCTTCAGCAGTCCATCCACAACAAATGCTGATGAGATCTCTGTTTCCTCTACATCTTTTGAGTTACCATCTAATTCTTGGTTTCAAGAGTCTGCATCAACATCTGCTACTGCTGAAGGTTCTACAAACACTTGCACAGATTCATTGTTTATCAAGAACTGAAGAATCACCCCATGTCTCAGATTATTGGTGATATCAATGCTGGTGTTTCAACAAGAAGTCAATTGTCTAACTTCTGCTTCTATGCTCTCTTCATCAGTCAGCTAGAGCCAAAGAACTACCATGTTGCTTTGAGAGACAATGGATGGGTTGACGCTATGCAGCTTGAGCTACTTCAGTTCAAGAAACAGCAAGTGTGGGAACTGGTTCCTCTTCCCCCAGGTAAGTGTGCAATAGGCACTAAATGGTGTTTAGGAATAATACTGATGAAAATGGGCTTATTGTTAAGAACAAGGCTAGACTGGTGTACAGGGGTTTTCACAAGAAGAAGGTATTGACTGATGAAACCTTTGCCCCTGTAGCCAGACTAGAGGCAATCAGATTGTTTTTAGCCTATGGTGCATTCCACAATCTTAAAGTTTTTCAAATGGATGTCAAAAGTGCATTTTTATATGGTAAAATAAAGGAAGAAGTTATGTGTGTCAACCACCAGGCTTTGAGGATAATAAACATCCTGAATGGGTGTATAAACTTGATAAGGCTCTTTAGGTTGAAACAAGCTCCTAGAGCCTGGTATGAGACACTTTCTACTTTTCTTCTTAAGAATAATTTCACTAGAGGCTCCATTGATAAAACTCTGTTTATTAAGAAGGTGGATCAGCATAAGCTACTTGTTCAGATTTATGGTGATGATATCATTTTTGCATCCTCTGATCCCCAGTTGTGTGATGATTTTACAACATTAATGAAAAAGAGGTTTGAAATGAGTGCAATGGGAGAATTACAGTTCTTTCTAGGCTTGCAAATTAAACAAAAGGCTGATGGAACCTTTATTCATCAGTCAAAATATACAAAAGATCTTTTGAATAAGTTGATTTACAAAACTGTAAGCCCTGTTCTACTCCCATGTGCAACACCACACAACTGGATGCTGATCAGAAAGGTAAAGCTGTTGATGAAACACTTTACAGATGTATGATTGGGTCCTTGATGTATTTAACAGCTTCTAGACCAGATATTATGTTTGCTACATGTGTTTGTGCTAGATTTCAGGCTGCTCCTAAAGAGTCTCATTTGATTGCAGTCAAGAGAATCTTTAGATATTTGCAAGGTACACAATCTCTGGGTTATGGTATTCCACTGGACACTCTTGCAAATTAGTTGCTTTTTCAGATAGTGACTATGCAGGGTGCAAGTTAACTAGAAAGTCAACTTCTGGTGGTTGTCAATTCCTAGGCAACTGTTGATTTCTTGGCAGAGTAAGAAACAAACATCTGTTGCTACATCAACTGCTGAGGCCGAGTACATTGCTGCTGCAAGTTGTACTTCTCAGGTACTCTGGCTTCAGAACCAACTTCTGGATTATGGCATTACAGAGACTAAGAATCCATTATTAATGGATAGTGCTTCAGCTCTGTGTATTGTCAAAAATCCAGTCCAGCACTCTAGGACCAAACATATAGAGATCAGACATCACTTTATTCGGGATTGTTTTGAAAAAGGTCTGATTGATCCTAAGTTGTGCCTAGTGCTGATGAGCTTGCATATATTTTTACTAAGCCTTTGGATAGTTCTACTTTCCAAAACCTTTTGTTAAGGCTTGGTATGCTGCAGCTAGAATAAGTGACACCTACTGATGATTTCAGTAATAATTACTGGTGATCATTGGTAACCATGTCACATATAAGTACTGACGAGTTCTTTCACCTTCAGTAGTTTTTATAACTACTGACGGCTAAATGCCTCACAAGTACTGAAGTACTTTATCTTACAAAAAACTGATGTAGTTACAACTACTGAAATCAGTACAAACAGATAACTACTGACGTCCTATGAAACACCTGAAAAGCAGATGCAAAGTCTGATGAGTAAGTGTTGAGGACAGTATGAAACAGCTGAAAGGCTATGAATTGACGAAAACTACTGAAGAGAACTTTCTCTTCAGTTGTTTCTCCAACTGCTGTTTCATTCTAAACAACTGAAGCAAAACCATGTCTTCAGTAGTTTTTATAACTACTGATGACTAATACCAAGTCTTCAGCTGTTTACAACAACTGATGACAAAACCACTGTCTTCAGTAGTTTTCACAACTACTGATGACAAACACCAAGTCCTCAGTTGTTTCATCATCTGAAGTCAAAACCATGGCTTTCAGTAGTTTTCTAACTACTGATACCTAAAACCACGACTTCAGCTGTTTCAACGTCTGAAAGGGTAATACCATGTCAACAGTCGTTTAAAACTACTGATGACTAACACCAAATCCTTCAGTCGTTTCTACCCGTATCCTATAAATATCCCTGACCTAATCCTTCAGAGCTTCATCTTCTTCAAACTAACGTTCATCTCTCCAAAACTTCTCTCTCCTAAATGGCGTCCATGCAACTCAAACCGCGACACAACTGTGTAGCTTACCTCACCAAATCGCCATTCTGGGCTATGTTCGATAATGCTATTAATCTTATGGTCCAGTCACCCTACAAAACGGCCTTTCTCTCAATCCAATCCTTCATGCCGAATCCTTAACCAGTTTTGGATGAACGTCACCCTCACCACTAGGGAGAACAACACAGCGTCTCTCCGGTCGGTCGTCAACAACCATGAAGTGGTCATCACTCCCGATATACTTTGTCAAACTCTACACCTGGATGATGCCACTTCTCCTGCTGGATATCCAAAGGGCATAACCGATTTATCCTTTGCCCACTATGGATATCAGGAAACCTTAGTGCCTCCACCATACTGAAGAAACATTTCCATGACGCTGAACGTCTAATCTTTCACATGGTAAATGTCTGTTTGGCTCCTAAGACTTCGTCTTGGGATCAAATGTCTACAAAGTGGCAGCAGGTAATGTATTCATTCTTGAGAAACAGCCTTTAAATTTTTCAGAACTAATTTTCAGAGCTCAAGGATATGCTCAAAAGCAAACTGCTAACGTTGGATATTATATCTGCGGTTCATAATGGCCATAATTACAAACCAGCTTCAAGCTGAGGGACTTGTTGGCCTGGGAGTCCCTGCTATGGCTGTTTTGCCTGAAGTATACTCCCAGCACAACTCTGACCAATCACTCAAACTGGCTGCCAAGCTGCGCAAACCCACGCAGCAAGAACCCCCAGCCACCACCTCCAAATCAAAAGTCCCCACCAAACCCACTAAAAAGAAAACCAAAATGGCTACTCAGGGAAATGAGTCCCCTGAGGATGCCCCTACAACACAAACGCAGGCTATATCCACTGGTTATAACCCCTAGTGGATATCAGGACTCTTCCAGCCATAGCCGCTCAGGATTCCTCTCAACAGGAGCCTGCAGCCACCACACAAGGGGTACCCACACATCTGGGATCTTCCTCACTTGAGGAGATTGCCATTGAAGAGCACCTTCCTCCCCAGGTGCAGCTGCTTTTACCCCATCTCCCTATGCAACCGCCCCCCAAGTCCTACATTGCTTGTTGCACAAGTGCTGACTCAGTTGCACTCCTCACCCCCTCCCCAGATACCAATTACTACTGGGAACACCTCTACCATTGAGGGGGAGGACCAAAGTGTGGCTGAGAACCCACAGCATAGGGGTTACAATGTTCCTTCTCCTAGTGTAGCAATGGAGATTGGAACTTCTGGTGAGGCTGCCACTTCTCCTGCGTCAGCATATGATCAGGTGTAGTTGGTACCATTACTAAGACCTACCAGAGGCAACTGCTGATGACGGACATAGTCCTGAGGCAGGAAGTCCCCAGTTCCAAGACAAAGGGGCACATGCTACAACTGAGCTACACTCAGTGCATGTTCATCCTGATCCTATCAGGAGGTCAGGTGATTCAGTATCTACTGATGATGACCTGGGCTTCTTTTACGATGTAATCACCCAAAAAACCATCCTGGAGGAGGAGGTGAGCAGACTCAAAGAGCTGCTTGCCAAAACTTCTAAGCACAAAGACCATCTGCCTCCACCAACCCACAGATGGCACCTTCATCTGAAGGTCTCCCAAACACTGAGCCACTCCCAACAACTAAGCCACCTGCCTCTGCTTTGGCACTATTCTCAGGAATAGAACCCTCCTGAGCAAATAGTTGTTGTCCTTCAACATTCCCTCCCTCTCATCACACCCATAATCACTGACATCATGATTAAAGCCATTGATGAGAGGCTTTCCTCAGTAATACACCTTTGATAGAAGAGGTTGTGGGCAAACACCTTTCTGGCAACAACCCCTTGCAACCAATGCACCCAAAAAGGGGAGATTAAGTCAGTGAAAGGAAAAAGAAAGAGGAGTACAGAGGAAAAAGAAATAGAAGGGAGAGTTGTGGAAAGGAGTGGAGGTGATGTGGAGACTGAAAGGAGTTGGAAAAACAAAAGCAACAACAACTGATCACTTACAAAAGAAAGAAAAGTGCTGATGATCAACCTACTACTGAAGAAAAATCCTTGGAAGAGCTGGTAAAAGATGCAGATGACACACACAGCCGATCCATGGATAAAATCATTGAGCAACTCTTCAAGCAAGGTTTTGATACAGCCACATAGATAGTGAGATCAGGAAGTTGGAAGTGGAGGAGATTCAAACCCGATGGGCGGTATGATATACTGGAAAAGGAGAGATTGGAGATCATGATCGTTTCATTGCCAAATACTAGGAAGATCTTTGATGGAGATTCGTGCAGGACCAGAGACAGTATTCTGGCTATAGCCACCAGAATCTATCTGTCTGAGCATTCCATAAGGGGATTATCATTGAAGCCCTTGATGAGGCTGGGGCTGGAAAAAGGTTTGAAATGGCAAAACTTACAAAAGCTAAACTCACAACCAAAATGCTCGAACAACCTTCCCTTTCACCCACTCAAAAACAGCCTACCCCTCAAATCTCCAAACCAATCTCAAAGCCCAAATCCAAACTTCCTCAACCTTCAAAACCTACTCCCTTACCATCTAAACCAACAGCCGATGATGCACCTAAGAAGAAGAAGAGAAGGGTGTTGAGGCTAGAAGAGAAGAAGAAGAGGATGATGTGGAAGAAGATAGGTTGCCTTTGTCTGCAGTTCTAACATTGGCGAAAGCCAAACCCATGCCCATCACTCCCACCTCACAGATGGATGTTGTGAAAGTAAAGATTGAAGAAGAACAGCAGCAAAAGCTTCATGATGATGAAATGCTGAAAAGCATTGACAAAACTTATGCTGCTTCATCATCAATCATTAGTATGAAGAAAGAAGCTCTGAGGTTGTACACTCTCGCCAACACATTTCAATATCAGAAGGAAAAGGTGAGAGTATGGCCTGATCCTAGGGTGGCTCACAGGATTGTAAAGAAAGATATTCCTTCGAGATACAAGGGCCAAGTCAAAAGGATCATAGATGAAGAGATCACAGTGGCCCTTGTAGTATCACCCTGGGAGATTGTCGAAGACTTCAAGAAGGCCTATGAGACTAACAACCACCCCAAAAGATGTTAGAGAACATAATTATTAAAAAGGGGTTAGTCTACAAGAGGCTTGAGAACATCAACAAAATGAGCTCAGTCTGTTACTTGAAGGGACTCATTTGATGAGTTTGCATACAGACAGATTACAACAGTTGAGCTCAAAAATGGCAAACAGGCCAAGTACATCTCAGAGCTGTATGGGCGAGAAGGATTGTCTGATGGTGAAGCCGAGAACCTGACCATGGAAGAACAAATCATGTTTCTCAGGGCATACACCAGAGAATCCTACAGGCTTATACACGGGAAGTAGATCTCATGAATGGATAACAACTCTGTGTCCAGTTCCCCAAAACAGAGTTCCCATTCATATCTTGCCAAACAAATATCTGAGATTTCTTCCCAGGCCGAAGCTTATATGGGTCATCTTCTCTACTGATCAAGAAGGAAAAAGACCAACCTTTTGCCAACAATAAGTGGGAAAATAAATAAATTAGAGGTTTTGGCTGCATTGGTTCAGGGGGAGTTTGTTGGACCAAAAGAACCAATGAGCCAAGATCAGAAAACCTCTAAGTCCCACATGATATCACAACAACTGCTGAAGGCTTCATCAGCAGTTCGACAAGTGCTGAAAACTCCAACAGCTGAAGATCAAGTGCTGAAGACTTAAACAGCTGAAGACTAAAGTGCTGAAGTTCAACAGCTGAAGAACACAAGTGCTGAAGCTGAATAGCTGAAGAACACAAGTGCTGAAGCTGAAGACCAAAGTACTGAAGTACAACAGCTGAAGAGTTTACAAGTGCTGAAGATCAACAACTGATGTACAAAGTCTGAAGACAAAGACTGAAGACATCAGCTGATCATATCTACTGAAGTCATCAGCTGATGAAACGTCTGAAGTTCAAGTCTGAAGATCAAAACTGAAGTTTCAGTAGTTTGTCACAACAGCTGAAGAGTACTTCTTCAGTAGTTGTGATATCAGTAGTTTTATGTTTTTACTTTCAGTAGTTTTGTAAAACGACTGAAGAGCTTGTTCTTCAGTCGTTGTAGTTTCAGTAGTTTTATGTTTTTCAGTAGTTATAGAAACTGATAACACTTAGTAATTTTGTAAGGAGATGTCAGCTGTTTTGACATCTTAAGTAGTTGTGTTTCAGTTGGAATAATTCTGTTTGATGTCACTATCAAGTGACATCAGCAGACGTCACATCTCTTATATAAGAGGTGTCGACCTAATTGTAATTGTGACATTCCGTTACCACGAAAGTGAATATTGAATGAAATATATTTGCAGAATTCTCTCTCTATAACCGTCTTTGTTCTTCATTGAATATCGTTCGTTCTTGTAAATTGGCTAATTCCTGTTAGAATTCCGCTGCTATACTCTCTAATCAATCAAACGTAGATCACTGATCCTAACACTTCTAGCTTTAGTGGATAGGGTTTGATCATCACAAGTATATATGGGTTGATTTACTTATTCCTTCCTTGTGGTGGTCTCCATTATTACATCACTCTTCACTCAGGTGAAGATGGGTCAGAAGATGGAACCTCTTGCTCTTCAGTACCACACCTGGTTGTCTGATAGACTCATAGAGTGTGGTGGAGTGTAGGTCCAATAGATCAATTTGCAGTACAAATGAGATGTTGAATTGTTCAATATCAAATACAAAAAATAGTAAACAAAGATGATGAAGATTGAGAACAACCACAAATGAATCAAAATAAGGAAATGATGATCAACATATTCAATGATAACAAAGCACAATGACATATCTGTGAATAAACTGCTTACAATACCCACTTGCAACAAAGATAAATGATTATGGTTTTTGCAAGCTTTTCCAGCAATGAAAATGATGAAAACAATATATAGCAATCTTAGTTCGTAGACAGTTCGCTGTCAGCGAAATTGTACTCTTGAAACCGTAGTTTCGCATGGCAGAAACAATAGTTTCACTGGGAGAACTAAACAGCTGACTGTGAGTGAAACTATAGTTTTGCTCATAGTTTTGCTAGACTACAAAACAAAATAAAACTAAAAACACATACAAAAGTAAACTAACATTACCATATTACAAAGAAATATAAACAATCTAATCTAAGGTGAGTCCGACCTATATATGATCTTCAATACTCCCCCTAGGTTGGAACTCACTGCCTTCAATGCTTTGATTTGTCTCGTCATCTCCAGTCTCCCCTACTGCCTTTGATATGTCCTCTACAGCTTTTGCAGCAACCTCCTTAGGAGCTTCAACAAATAATTCACTCTGGTCTCCTCCAGCTTCATTAGCTCCTTCGGGATGAGCACTAGCTTTCTCAAACTGTCTAGCCAAATCCTGAACATCCATGTTCAGATCATCCGGAGCCCTCACTCTCTCCACAAGCTCTTTCACCTCTACCTCACTCCTCTTATTTGTTAGCCACAGTCATAAATAGACTGGCTTCCTTTCTTATCCATCGCCTGCACCTGCTTTAATATGATTCTCGCAAAGAACTAGCAGGTCTTTATCATAAAAACTGAATAGCTCCATTGGATCAAACACTTTGAACTCACCCCCATTATTTACCCTGATCACCGCCTCTCCTGTATTGCTGTCGTAAAACCATTTCTCAAAGTTTTGTAATTGCTGATGGAGGGGATCTGCCAGTCTGACCCTATTCACAGTCTTTGGGAGTTTCACCGTTAGCATAATCTTTCCCTTCCCTATTTCCCAGTCCTATCCTTCTTCGATCTTCTCCTCTCAGATTTCATAAAGTCGAATGACTCAAAGTTGTCATTCAATCCATTCTTTATCTCCTTCTGCAACAACACCTCTCTTTCACTAAGATGAGCATTTAGTAATGGCAAAACTGCTAGCCTTCTCAAATCCTAATTGGGTAAGGTCTTTAAAGCCTTCCTCTTGTGCGTGTAAGATATACCACCCCCTCTCCTTTTGATCATAAACATTTTAAGGTCGGGGTTATAACAATAACTGATAATCCTCTTGTCTGCCTCCTTTTTGCTCAACCCTTCCATGTTCTGGAACAGGGGAGTCCGCTTTTCAGACTCTTTCTCCTGACAAACCATTCCTCTTTGGCCATTCAAACACGTCTCCATCTGTGTCTCCCTTTTTGGCAACATATACTAAGGCCTCTTATCAACCTCATAGAATTCTGGTTCTGAATCATAATCGACCAGTTGTTCATCAGCTTCTTCTTCATTAATTAGCCCCTTTCCATTCTCAGCATCCTTTTCAATAGATTTCTCTCTCACTACCTCCTCACTAACCATATCTTATCAATGTCAAATCCCATGTTAACAAACCCAGCTTCAAGTATCTCCTCAACATTCTCCATATTTCCATTCTCCTTCCTCACTCTAGAACCTCCCACTTCTTCAGTTGCTGCACTAGATATGCCCTCTCCTACCCTGGAGGATATGCCCACACTTAAGAATGGGTATTTGGAAGTATTAGTTAAATCATCTAACTCAGATTGAGTTAATTGATTGGGTAGGCCGACTGCAGCTTTTAGTTCATTTAGCTCCTCAAACAGTTTCTTTATCAACATACTTTGATCTACCAACATCCTTTTCATTCCTTCAATCACTTTATCCTTCTATTTTCCCTTATCTCTGATAATAAGTTTTGTCTTAATCATGCTTAACCCATTGGCCAGATAGGTGTTGAGGTTTCTTATCGCATCCTTATCTAATCCAGCTCTCTCTTCTCTCCTTGAGGTCTCAGTAAAGGATTGATGTCTCTGTTTAGTCCTTATTTCAATCTCTCCCACATTAGTTTTCTTCTATGATCTCATTTTGTTTTCAGCACTTGCCTCCTTAGCCATCACATGAACATCATCCTTAAAATCGTAATCTGTTTCTTTGGCATACCATTTCTCTTTTTAATCTCATCCCTGTTTCACTCTTATCTCCTCCGCCCTTTTGCTTTCAGATGCATAAACTCTCCTGATATAATTCCACCTTTCTAATGGGTACATATTCTCCTAGAGATATGTGACCTTTCTAGTGGGTACAAAGATACGGGTGTTCATTTGCAACAGTCTCTTAACTTCCCCGTGTCTTAGTAAGTTTGGAATTAGATAATAAAAATCATCTATAAGAATTGAGGGTAGAGCAACCATTTATCCTTCTTCAAGGCCATCACATTCTTTGCCATACACACAAAATTAGTTTTGCAATGTTTGCCTTCTCTCCTCTGCAGCATAACACCATTGCTTTTGCCCAATCAATATTAAGCCATCTTATCCACCTTTACGGTGATCTAATCACATAATGAAGACATGGGCTATGTATCTCCATTCCTTGGAAAGGAAGGACTTCTTGATCTCCTTTCTTGTGCCAAAGGCTGGTCCCTCATATCCTATCAGCCTGAATGCCTCATACATCTCCAAATCAGTCAAAGTAACCTCCTCTCCAGTATCTTCGTCTAATCTTACTACCCTTGAAATTATCTCTATTGTAATGATCACCTCATTCTCCATGACTTTGGCTATAATCATCTGTGTGTTGCCTCTAGTATCATACTTAGCTGTTCTCCAGAAATCTCTAATGTGAAGATCATAAGCAGTAGTAGAGTGAGATATGGCGTAGGCAATAGGAGATCTCTGCAGCCAGCGAATGCAATCTCTAAAGCCAACTGCTTTTGGGTGTGTGTCGTCTAAGATGGCAGTAATGTTGTTTCTCTCTTCAAACTTTAGATTCACCATTAAGTCTGAAAACCAAATGAAACGCATTAGAATAATGTATTAAATGATAATATAAATAAAAATAAGAAAAGGATAAAATCACATAAAAACCAAATTATTTTTGTTGGCCGAAAGTATAGTTTCGCAAGACAAATTTTAGTTTCGGCAGGCGAAAGTATAGTTTCGTCAGCAATTATTCATTAAGTTCGGCAAGATAGTGAAGTAGATTCGACTGGCCAAAAGTATAGTTTCAGCACAACAAAACTGAAGTTACTCAGTGAAACTTTTAAGTTCGCTCAGACAGCATAACATCACAGTTTCGCTGAAAGACCATGAACTTTCGTTCAGTTTCACTAGACTATCGGTACTTTCGTAGTAAGAACTGTGAAGGTACCGAAGAGTCTCAATCGAAGAGACTCACAATGTTGCGGAAAAACGTCGATTAACTTATAGTCCTGAGTTTGAAACTCACTTGCGAACAATATACAATGGTCAATCAATTGTCAAAAGCACTAAAAATCAAAATCGCATATAGAGGCCACAGAAATGCCCTAAAACACCTAAACCCTCGATTGTGCAAAAATGAGATAGTAATTTTGCAAATTGAGTTATATAGCAAATAGTTTCGCAGTGAGCGAAACTGTAGTTTCGCCAGGCGAAGCTACAATTTCGTCTGGCGAAACTCTTGTCAAAATTGACTTTGTACAACGCGAAAGAACCGGTCGGAACTACAATTTCGCCCTGTGCAACTATCTGCGAAAATATAATTTCACTGTAAATAAAAAAACTTAAAAATTTTATTTTGATTCGCTTTTCTATAAAATAATAAGAAAAAATAGAATAAAAAGTAAAAAAATAAAAATAAGAATAAAAGTAAAAAGAAAATAAAATAAAAGAAATTAAAATATAGTAAACACAATTAAAAGAAAATAGCCCCATAAAACCTCACCATAGTTCACGATTAATAATTTTATAACAAAATTTGAACAAAATAAAAGGATATAAAGGAGAAGCTGAAAAGATCTATTAGAGAATCAAAGTTTGGCGGGATTGCTAATATGCTTATCCTTTTCAAGTCCATACCTTCTTCATTTCAACAGATGTATCACAACTATTGTTATCATGTTTTTGATTGTATTCAAAGAAAACATTGAATGACCTAATCCCCACAGACATTTGGCAAAGAAACTTATCCTGTCGTCATGATGTATTGAACAAATGACACGCTTTGCATGAATCTTCCTCTGAGAAGCAACAAAGGTCTTATTTCAAAAGAAGCGATACCCTTATAGACATCAAATGATGAGAGCTTCAGGTCTATACTTATGTATAATAGAGGAGATGATCAATTGAGTTTTCCAGATGATAACTTCAGGTCTATACTCACGTATAACAAGGAAGATTATCAAATTGTGTCGATGAGAGCTCCAGGTCAGTACTATCATATAGTAAAGGAGATCATCACTCCAAGTCAATGTTTACACATAGCAGAGGAGATAGACACAAGATAGAATACAATAGGGAGCATCTTAAATGCAAAGATGAAAAGCATATTGCTATTTGAGATAGATAGGAATGATTTGACCCAAAGATACTTTAGATAAGAATAACTCAAAACTGAGGTATCACATTCTCAATTCTTTTTGGACAAGGACTTGAAACTTTATGAAGGCCAAAGATGTCAAAGTGATTATTTGAGTCATCAAGTTTCTTGTTCTATTAATTCAGCTTCAAATTAACTGTTTACTTTGATTCCTGGCTGAACCTATCAGACATATCTCACGCAATACTGTTAACCTCCTTTACATCATCCAGGCTTCTCATTTTATTATGCAAAGAAAAAAAAAATAATCATTTAAGATATACTCTCCCCTGAAATTTCTACACTTAATAGACATGTGGAAATTTCTTATTTGACCTTATATCACTATAAAGTTTTTATTTTTTTATTTTTATTATTTTTTTAAGTGAAAATGATGAAGAATGAAAGAGCGGACAAAATAAAAGAAAGGAAAGAAACTAAAAGGTAAAAATAAAAAAAGTTAACACAACATAGGTTATAAGAAAAAGAGTTTTAAAAAGATATTAATCCTAACATAGAGATCAATTCATAAAAGTGAGGTTTATCAAAAGCGTTAGTGAAAATATCTATTTTTTATTTTTTTGTCAATGAGAATAATATCAATAAAACCATTTTCCTGAGCATCAGGGATTGCATGAATCTATGTCTCAATGTGCTTGGTTCGAGAATGATGAATAGGATTCTTGGCGATCCAAGCTGCTTCGTTATCACAGAACAACGGTGTATGAAGAAACTTTATCCCATAGTCAATCATCTGGTGTTGGATCCAGAGAAGTTGTGAACAGCAACTAGAGGTAGCAATGTATTTTGCTTCTCCTGTAGAGAGAGAAACAATGGTCTGTTTCTTCCTTTGCCATGAAACTAGACAATTGCCGAAGTATTGACATCCTCGAGTGACCGATTCTGTTTAACCTGCAACCATTAGAATCACTATCAGAATAGGCATGTAAGTCAAAATTCTCACCATTAGGATACCAAAGACCTAAACAAGAGGAGCCTTTAAAATAACAAAAGATTCGTTTTACAACCTTTTCACGAGACTCTTTCGGGGCAGATTGGTATCTAGCACAATATCCTACAACAAAGGTGATGTCGGGACGACTTTGTAGGACCGGTGAAGGGTATGCACTTAAAACACAATAACACAATGACGAGAGTTACTTGACTAATCAAACAGTGAGACTAGTTAACCACTAGTAATGATACTAAGAACACATGTAAATATGAGACAGTACAAGATAGCAAAATATACAAGGAGATGGTTTTCAAGATTGTAGTATATTGCTTTCTCAAGTTCTATTACAAATGTTACAAAGCATAATCAGAAAGTTACAAGTACTTGAGATACATATACTACATCTTACAGCTGGCCATACTATGAAAGCTAGCTGGATACAATTGACTAGACAACAAACAAAATCAATTGTAGAGTCAAAAGGCAGATTGCCTTTTGACTTGTGACTATGACATGCCATAGCTCACATCCTAATATATTACAAAAAGGATAAAGGTCAAAAAGTAGATAGTTATTGACTCAAGACCTTAATGTACAGTTACCAAAAGCATGGACCTTTTCACCAACTTATGAAAGTTGGTGACTTTAAAGAGTTGCAGCGGAAAATGGTCCAGCTTTATGGAAAAGTACATCAGGTAAAGCATGTGTTCAAAAGTCTTCGAAAGAAATCTATCTTCAAGTGTTGGTGTTGGAGCATATATAGTCATATATAGTGTGTCCGTCGCTTGTCGAATAGTCTAGGCTTAATGTTATACACCTGATATGTTGCAAACACATGAAACTGGGTCATTCACAGGAGCATATGCGAATGAGACTCAGGCGTACGACTGAGCCATGCTAATGGACCAGCCGTGCGACTGAGAGATGCAATTGGGACATTCGTAAGACTGAACCATAAGTATGGTCCAGTCGTACGATTGAACCATACGCATGGTCCAGTCGTACGATTGAACCATACGCATGGTCCAATCGCACGAATGGGCCCAGTCGCATCTAATATGGGCCGAGGCCTATATATACTAGTTTCAATGTGTAGAGAGATTAAGGATTGAGAGGAAGTCTGCCCAGAGCCTAGGGCTGCCGGATGAGAGGGGAGATCATGCTCGATCTTCCCCTTGCCAAGAGTCTTGATTCTTATGTTGTAACGAGCTTGTAATCATTAGGTTTTTATCAATGAAACCAATATTTGATAGTTCGTGTTATTGATTTGACTTTTGGTTTTGGTTGTTCATCATTCCGTCAAGAACATGCTCGGATGTTTATCGATCCGGAGAAAAACCTACTTCATAATTGGTATCAGAGCCGGTTATTGCTGGAATGATCTAACAATCATTCAAGCAACCCGAGCTCTTGATTTCTGGATTGAATTTCAGATCTTGACGGTAAACCCACTTCGTGTTCTTCGTGTTTTGCTCAGATCTTGTTCAACAACTCAAAATTATTGCTGACAAGGGATTCACCCAGATTGGGGACCACATTACCCTCATTGTCAGCGTACTGAGGGTAATCCTCGGCAGTGACATCTTCGATCTTGACTTCATCAACATCGTTGAGCTCTTCGTCACTAGTCGAATTGCATGTCGGAGCATCTTTCACTATCTCATCTGGATTTAGCTTGAAAAGCTCTGCGAGTTGCTCGTTTGATAGGTCATGAATTATTTCCCCTTCTTCAGGGGTATAATTCACTGATCTCCTAACAATCCCTTGCAGATCAAGAATCATTGTTAGCTGAGTCTTGACCTGCTGAAGGGGAGCAACATCAAACTCATCTCTTTGGTAATTTGGATCTGTTTGATTTAAACATTCAACACATAAATCATTAGTAATAATCAAACAGAAATGCATTAACTTAATATAAACATTCAATACATTGTTTTCATTACAGGATTCAAATACAAAAGTAAATAAATACATAAACATCTAGTCTTTACTTTTATCCTGTATCATCGTCTCGTCACTTGGAGGAGCAGAAGTAGAAGCTGGTTGGTCTTGTCTGTTCTTTGACCTTTTCTCTAGACCTGAAGCAGAGGCCGATGCAGCTGCATCCCCTCCATCTGGACGAAAGGATGAACAACCAAAACCAAAAGTCAAATCAATAACACGAACTATCAAATATTGGTTTCATTGATAAAAACCTAATGATTACAAGCTCGTTACAACATAAGAATCAAGACTCTTGGCAAGGGGAAGATCGAGCATGATCTCCCCTCTCATCCGGCAGCCCTAGGCTCCGGGCAGACTTCCTCTCAATCCTTAATCTCTCTACACATTGAAACTACTATATATAGGCCTCGGCCCATATTAGATGCGACTGGGCCCATTCGTGCGATTGGACGATGCGTATGGTTCAATCGTACAACTGGACCATGCGTATGGTTCAATCGTACGACTGGACCATACTTATGGTTCAGTCTTACGAATGTCCCAATCGCATCTCTCAGTCGCACGGCTGGTCCATTAGCATGGCTCAGTCGTACGACTGAGTCTCATTCGCATATGCTCCTGCGAATGACCTAGTTTCATGTGTTTACAACATATAAGGTGTATAACATTAAGCCTAGACTATTCGACAAGCGACAGACACACTATATATGACTATATATGCTCCAACAGTTGGCTTCGGAAGACTTTGTCCCAGAAGCTTCGGAAGACTTCATGTTTGGCTTCAGAAGATATTAGTCTTGGCTTCGGACGATATTAGTCTTGGCTTTAGAAGATTTCACACTTAGAATATTTCTGATGCTGGTGTGAAACTTCCAAAGCATTCTGCTTTAGCACTCTTGTGCATGCATGCAGTAGAGATTTTGGGTGATTGGGTTGCATTAACCTTAAAATATAATCCTTACAGACTTGCTGTAAGATACATAAGGGAACCGATCATAGATCTGTAGAGATAAGGATCACAGGTTTCCCGTTTTTGTTAAGAGTGAGGCACGTTTGAGCAGTAAAAGGAGTCATTTTAAGAGAAGCTTCATCAATCTTGAATTTCTTCAAAATTTCTTTAACATACTTCTCCTGATGAATGAAAATTCTCTCTGGCTTTTGTTCCACCTGCAACCCAAGGAAAAAGCGTATCTCCCCCATCATGCTCATTTCAAAGCGACTACGCATCACCTCTTCGAACTCCCGACAAAGTTGTAGATTGGTGGAGCAATCTCATTGGTCCCCAACCCTCCTTTGTTTTGATAACAAATTTTGGACCGGGAGCATGATACAATAATGGCTTGAAAGTTTTGCTCAAAAAAAGCATGCTTCCTTGCTTAAGCCTCAGCTATTACTAGCTTTGCTTGAGCCTCAGTTAACTTGGATATTAAATCCTTGATTTGAGTTCTATAATTAGTGTGCTCATGTTTTAAAAAGGAAATTGTTTTCTCTAACTCCTTAATTTTATGTTGATAGTCAGATTCAGCCATTTTAAAATCAACTTTTAAGATGTTTAAGGACTCAATATCGGATTTAATTTCCATGTTATAGTCCTGGTACATTTTAATCTTAAAATACAGGCTGGAGTACAGAGATGATCATATACCTTAGAGTTGTTTGTTCCAGCCATGAGTGCCTATGCAGGGTTGACATCTTGGACCATAAAGCTCCAATCAACTTCTTGTGCCACAATAGTAGTTTTAGTTAATTTTCCAACAGCTTTTGGTGTGGGAGGATATGAGGAGGCATGAGCAAATCCCGGTTTGATTTGGGAGCTTTGCATTCCCTAGCAAAATGATCCAAGTGGTTACAGTTGTAACACTTGGCCTTTGCTTTGTCAAACTCAAACCTACTGCTTGTTGGGTTTTAAAGGAACCGACTTCCTGTTCTCTTAAAGAACTTCTTTGCCCTGTAGGTTAACAGAGCCATTTGTTTGACTATGTCCATGTATTCCAACTCATCCGCGCTGAAACACTCCAGATCTACATAGCAGAACTGAAAATCATTAGTGTCCACTCCCAAAGACAAAAGCACACCTGTCTTGAAAGGGACTGGGCTGAGCTTGTTATGACCTTGGGGCCTCAGGGAATGTGATGTAAGGCCTAGAAGAGCTGGATGGCTAAGTACAGCAGGTACTGTTGAGGTTGAGGGGGTCTTGAGCCATCAACAATCATGAGAGCGTTGCTTGAGGAAAGGCATGAAGATATGCTTCCTTGATGGCCACTCTTGTTTTCTATCTCTACATAATATTCATCAAGAATACCATACAGCTCAGTCATTGTGAGTGTGTTTAGGATTTTTGTTCTATTAATGGAGACATAATAGATAGTCCACTCATTGGAAAGTGCACTCATGAATTTCCTTGAGAGGTCTCTCAATTTAGGAGTTATTCCCACAGATTGAAGGAAGAGATAAGATCCATGTACCTGAAGTATTGCTGGTGCAAGGTCTCTCAAGAAATAGGAGTAAAATTCTCAAATTATTGCTTCAGAGAATCTTTCTTTGAATCATTGGAGTTGGAGTACATCAAGGTTAAGGCATCAAACAGTCCTTTGGTAGTTGTGCAATTTTCAAACACCACCATAATGGAGTTGGGAATTGCTATCATCAGGACAGTCATTGCCTTTTCATCAATGTCTATCCACTTGAGGTCTTCTTTAGTGTAGTCCTCCACTGCCTTTTCTATCATGACACCACCACCAGCAAGTGAAGCCACCTTTGTTTTGTAGCGACCGTGGACAATGGATCTCCACATGCGGCTGTCTTGATATCTGATGAACCCTTCTATACGTCTGTTCTATTGTCTGAAATTTTCTAGGGTGATGATTGGTGCTTTAGTCACCGTCCCCATTTCACATTTAGATTTCTGGTTTAAGGCCATGTTTTGAGTGTAGCAAAAGAGTGAGTAAACAAAAGGTTGACTAGGATGGTTAGATCACACAACAAGAGACTAAGAAGCTCTGATACCAATTGCAAGATCGATTTTGGTACTCAACACAAGAACTTTCTCTCAAACTCACTATCGAACACTCAAGAAGCAGAGTTGTTCTAAGAGTTTATTATAATATACTAGTTAACACAAGAAAAGCACAATAGAATAATTTCAAGATACTTGTGTATATAATATCTCAACTCAAAGTTTACAAGACTGTTTTCAACCTTACTACAAGAGTTACAATGAGAATCTATATATTGTACTATCTACAACCGGATATACTTTGATACCTACTTGAATCCTATAACTAAAGCAGATACTACAAAGCTATAGTTTAAGGTATCTCAGATAATGTTTTATCTAAGATAGGGTATTCATGACATGTCCATGACTTACCTTTTTGTCACCAACTAAAGTTGGTAACTTGTACTAACATATAAAGGTGAACAGCGGAATAAAGTATGGTTAACGATATAGCCTTTTGGGAAATGCCATGTAGTATCAGAGGTTTGTAACGGAGTGTTAGAGACCATACTTATGTCCACTGGTTCATTAGCAGCATCTTTCGAAGGTTAATTGGCCTCAGAAGAAAAAGTTCTTCCGAAGCCTTTTATACTTCGGAAGAGGCTGCTTCTTTCATGGCTTGGGAATGTCTACTTCAAAAGTCATTGTCTTTGACTTCTTCTAAGTCTTGAACTTTGGAAGAGAAGACTTTGTCTTCGGAAGTTGGAGCTTTTCCTTTGGAAGTTGATTCTGCACTTTGTCTTCTAAAAAACTCCATATCCTTCGGAAGTTCCATACTTAGCTTCGGAAGTCCTTTACAAGTTGTACAAAAAATAGTGTAAGTGTTTGGTTTTGGTTGCACCAGCCTTCTTCTTGATCCAACACAGGGACTGGGATCTAGTGAAATAGCTCCTCCACACACCAAAAATAGTCTAAGTGTTTGGTGTGGAACTTGTGAAGATATGCTTCCTCTCATAGGCCCCTTGGCTGAAGAGGATGAAAAAAATGCTAGTGGAGAATGCCTCTAAGAAGAGTAAAGAAGAGGATTCTAAGAAGGGTCATTATCCTTCTGAGGAGAGTAAGAAGACTGTGATGGCCAAGTCAATGAGAAAGAACTTGATCAGAAACAACAAGAGAAAAGGAATGAAGGCTTATGAGATCAAGGCCACTTTTGACTCTAAGTAGAAACAAGTCTTTATCTCTATAAGGTTTGAAGTGGTTAAGACTGAATACATCAACCTAAACTATAGTACCAAGAAGAAGGCTGATCAGCTATGTAGCACTACTACATAGTCTGAACCATCCAACTCCAAAGGAAATCCTCACCCTAAAAGGACTTCCACTGCATCTGCAAAGCTAAAGATAGAGAAGGAAAGTGATCAATTTTAGCCTTGTTCACAAAAGAAGGCTCTTAGAAGAAGAAGTTGGAGTGTGTTATGTGTGAGAGTTCCTCTTATCATGCTAAGGATTGTCCTTACAATCCTGAAGGCAGTCTCCACATGATCAAGAAAGAAACTTTTAAGAGTTTCAAGAAGAAGCAATTTCAGAAGGAAAATTTGTTCCTTCGCAAGGAAAATTTTTTCCTTCGGATGCTACAAAATGAAGATGAAGGCAAGTGGAAAATGCCTTTGGAAGAAAATTTGGTCGCGGAAGAAGGGAATACTTCCAAAGCACTAGAGCCTGTTGCAGTGATAGCAAGATCTTCCAAAGGTCCAGTCATCAAAACTTCCAAAGTTAGTAAAACTTCCGAAGTATTGAAGGTCAAGTCTAGGCATCCAAAGGTGGCATGGAAGACCAAGAAAGACCAAGTGATAGAAAGTTCTCCATCAACAATAGCAAAGGATCCTAAAAAAATATGACTACAGGATCTATTACTGTTTCATTACCTTCAACTTCTTTTGATAAACCCAAGACAAGCAGGGCTTGGGTTTCCAAATGTAACTAATCATCTCTTTTATGTAGGAACAAATCAAGACAAACAAGAATATCTGGATCATTAATAGTGGTTGATCTAGGGACATGAGATGCAATAGGTCACTACTCTAAAACTTTGAGAAAATTGATGGTGGGTCAGTTGCTTTTGGAGGAGATGAACGTGGTTACATATCTGGAAGGGGAAGGTCACAAATGTTAAGCTCAGCATTAGGCAGGAAAACTTTGTCAAGGAGCTTGGATGCAATCTTTTGAGTGTATCTTAGTTTTGTGATCAGAGTCATAATATACTCTTTATTGAGCATGAGTGCATTGTTCTCAAGCCTGGGGTGGTCATTCCTCATGAGCATATCCTGATCAGAGCCCCCAAGAAAGGGAACATGTAAAAGATGGACTTGCAAGAAAATCTCCGTCAGAAGAAGTTTCATGCTTCCTGTTTATAGAAAATAGTGATGAGTCTTTTCTTTAGCATAAAATAATGTACCATGTAAACTTTAAGAACATGCATAAGTTAATTAAGAAAGATTTGGTAACTAGAATGCCAAAGAAAGAGTTTACAAGTGATGACCATTGTGTTGCATGCCTGAAAGGGAAGCAACACAAGGTATCTCACAAGCCAAAGGAAAGAAACTCCATCACTACTCCCCTACACTTGTTACATATGGATCTCTTCGGCCCTACCAGTTTAGTGAGTCTAGGATGGACCTTTTACTGTTTAGTGATCACAAATGATTTTATAAGATTCACTTGGGTTCTCTTACTTAGAACTAAAGATGAGACTCCTAAGATTCTAAAGAATTTCATCTTAAAGATTGAGAATCAATCTGATCACAAGGTCAAAACCATGAGATGTGATCAAGGAACTGAATTCAAGAACCATATCTTTGATATAATTTATCATGAAAAAAGTATTACAAGACAATATAGTGCCCCCAGGACTCCTTAGCCAAATGGTGTTGCTGAGAGAAGAACCAGAACACTGATTGAAGCTGCAAGAACTATGTTTACTGACTTTAAACTACCCATCACCTTCTGGGCAGAGGTAGTCAACACTACCTACTATGTGAAGAACAGAGTTTTAGTGGTTAAGACGCATTATAAGACTTCTTATGAACTTTGGCACAAGAGGAAGCCTTTCATTGGTTTTCTCAGGTCATTTGGATGTCCTTGAACCATCTTGAATACGGAAAATCAAATTTCCAAATTTACTGAGACATCAGATGATGGACACTTCATTTGATATTCTTCTCAAGCTAAGGCTTATAAAGTATACAATCTCAGAACCAGGATTGTAAGGAGTCAGCTAATGTGACCTTTAATGAAAACACACCTAGTGTAAATGACTCTTGTCATGATTGGCTATTTAATCTTGATTTAGTTACCAACTGTTTTAACAAATCTTGTGAGAATGTTTCAGGGTCTACAAATATGTTACCAATAGGTTATCTTGATCCAATATTTGACCTGAGAAGACCTTCAAGCTATACATCTTCAGCTCCAGTTGTAACAAGTTCTGCAAATGAAGTTTCTATCAACACAATAATGACAAATTCAGTTGATACATCTGAGATTCCTTAAAATTCTAGCTCAGGGCTGAACAACTAGATAAAGAAGCTTCAAATGTAAAAGACAATGATGGTGGTGAAAGTGATCAAGAATTTCTTCACTAAGTGTCCTGATATGGTGGGACACACTCTTTGGATCAAGTTTCACTTGATAAGTGTCCTGATATGGTGGGAGAAACCTCAATGCGAGATCAAACTTTTTCTAATTTAGATCTCTCTCAATGACTTGTTATGATTCCTCAGTTAAGAATCCACAAGTCTTATCCTATCTTAAACATCATTGGAGATGTTGATTTAGGGGTAAGAACAAGAGGAAAAACCCATGATGCAAATGTTTGTCTTCACTCTTGTTTCTTATCTCAAATAGAGCATAAGAAAATTGATGAAGCTCTAAAGGATTGAAGTTGGGTCAAAGCTATGCAATAGGAGCTGCTTCAATTCAAAAGGCAAAAGATTTGGAACCTATGTCCTCTTCCTGATGGGAAGATTACTATACGAACCAAATGGGTTTTTAGGAATAAGAAGGATGATAGAGGATTTGTCATCGAAAACAAGGCAAGACTAGTTGTTCAAGGATACACACAAGAAGAAGAATTGGCTACACAAATGTCTTTGCTCCTGTTGCAAGACTGGAAGCTGTTAGGATATTCTTAGATTTTACTACATCCAAGAATATCAAGGTCTACCAACTTGATGTCAAGTGTGCTTTTCTCTATGGGGTGATTGATGTAAAGGTGTATGTCAAACAACCACTTGGCTTTTTAGATCTTGGTCATCCTAATTATGTCTGCAGGCTTGATAAGGCTCTTTATGGGTTGCATCAAGCACCAAGGAAGTGGTATGAGACTATATCTCAGTATCTCTTCAAGCATGGATAAGAAAGATGTACTATAGATGAAACTCTCTTCATCAAAGGAACAGGAAATGACTTGATGCTAGTTCAATTGTATGTAGATGACATCATTTTTTGTTCAACTAATCCAAAGCTCTGCAAAGACTTTGAGAAGCTGATGAAGGATAGATTTGAAATGAGTTCCATGGGGGAACTCAATTTCTTTCTAGGAATTCAAGTAAATCAAGTTGAAGATGGCATCTTCATAAGTCAGTCAAAGTATGTTCAAGACATACTCAAGAGGTTCAACATGACTGATTGCCAGGTTGCTAAGACACCCATAGCAAGAAACCACTCCCTTGGGCCTGACCTTGAGGGAGAGTGTGTGGATGAACATCTCTACAGGGCTATGATTGGGTCTCTTATGTACCTTACAACTAGCAGGCCTGATATCATGTTTGCCACATGTGTTTTTCCAAGATATCAAGCCAACCCCATGATGTCATATCTTATCACTGTCAAGAGAATTTTAACATACCTCAAAGGTGCCTCAACACTTGGCCTTTGGTATCCAAAGAAATCTAACTTTAATTTGTATGCACATATAGATAATGATTATGGTGGATGCAATATGACTGCAAAGTCTACATTAGGGGGATGTTAGTTTCTTAGTGGAAGGGTTATCTCATGGTAGTGCAAGAAGCAATCATATGTATCTGCATCAACTGTTGAAGCTGAATATATTGTTGTTGCAAGCTACTGTGCTCAAGTGCTTTGGATTTAGAATCAGATGTTAGACTATGGGTTCAACTTTAAAGAGACTCCTATTCACATAGACAACAATAGTGCCATCTTTATTACAGAGAATCATATGCAACACTCAAGGACAAAACACATAATATAAGGTATCATTTGATTAGAGATAACTTTGAGAAAGGCTTGATCAAACTAGTCAAGGTTAACACAAATGAACAATATGTTGATTTGTTCACTAAAGTTTTTTATGAGCAGAGATTTGAATATCTCATATAAGCTATTGGAATGATTAATCTTGAGTAGCTTTTTATTAAAACTAATTCATATTATTTCTAAAATCTGTGCGTCCTAAGTTGTCTATTTCATCAACTTCATAAGCTCTTGTTTTCCTTGTAAGAAAATTGTTTTAGAAGAATTTCCTTAGGCTTTTGAAAAGTCTTGATCTTTTAAATTCTTCAAAAGATATTGGTCTTATCTTTGGAAGAAATTTATGCCTTTAAAACAAACAACTACTGAAGTAAAATTGCCTTCAGAAGAAATTTCTAAAATATCTTTCAAAGCTTAACATTTCTCTTAAGTACTTGAATTTTTTCAAGGAAAACTTTCTTCAAAGCAAATTCACTCTCGGAAGCTTTATTCTTAGTTGAATAAAACATCCAAGTCTTAATTCTCTTCCAAAGCAAAACTTTTCAAAACTCTCAGGAATATCTTCCGAAGTCAATTTGGCTTCGAAAGTTTTTATCAAAACTTCTGAACACAAATTACCTTTAGAAGATTTTCGACTTCCAAGAAAACTATCTTTTGAGCAAAAAGCAAACTACCTTTTGAGCAAAAAGCAAACTACCTTTTTAGAGATGAGACTGACATCCGGATTTCAAAGTTTATCCTCTTTCATTAACTTTGTGTAAAATCCTTTTTATATATAAACCTAACGGTTCCCCCTCTTTCTTTAACATCTTCATCTTCTACCAGACCTAATTTCCCAAACTTCTCTCTGAAACTGCCTTTGTTCTTCAGTTCCTTCACCTCTAAGCTTTCTCAAATGGCCAACCTCAACCGTAAAAATAACCTAAACTTCTCCATGTAGTTAGACAGGCAACAAAATTAGGTAGATCTATTAAACTTTGAGAAAGATCCTCATTTCTCAAAGGTTTGTTAATTTCTGGCTCTGTCCAACTACTTCACCTCCCTTACCATTGATCCTATTCTTTATAAGGATCATTTGCTTGATTTCTATAAGACCTGTCAAGACGCCATCCTAGATAGGGATAAGGCACTGTCTGCCACAGTGCAGGGGAGGACAATCTTCATCACTCCAGCCATCATAAACACTTATCTTCAACTGGATGATGAGGAAGGTGAATTGTCCTTTCCCAAGGAAGCTATCAACCACTCCTTTGAGTAGATGGGCTATGAAGGAGATATTTCTATCAAGGCTTTCAGGAAAGGGAAGGTCTCCTCCTAGTGGAAGTACCTACTTCATACGGTTATCCACAACTTGCCCAACAAGCATGAGGACTGGGACCAGATTCCTGAGGATCTCTCCTTCATAATGCATGGGATGGTTCAGGGGGTCAAGTTCAGATACTCTCAGTTTATTTATACAAATTTTCTTGCTAACTTGGACTCCGTAGAATATTATATGTTTCCTAAAGATGTTCAACACATTCTCAACTGTGAACTAGGCTTACAATTTAGGGAAACAAGTAATATTTTTAAATTTGGACATATGAAGCCTGACATCTTTATAATTTTGAAGAAGCCAATTGTTAGCTTCTATAGGGTAGAAACAGTCCTTGTTCCCAAAATGTTAGAGCTCATTGCTCAAGGTGACAACCTAGCAACACAATCTAGTGTTGAACCTACACCTTCTACCTCTCAACCACAACCACCAAAACAGCCACAAATCACCCTCACCTACAAAAGAAAATCCAAACAACCCCCTGCACAAGTTACTTAGTTTATGCAGACCCTCATATTACTACCCACACAGGAGGAAGTGGACACTGGAGCTCCCACTTCTCCTAAGGAGCAAACCACTCCTATTACTTCGACTATCAGTCTTGAGGTTCCTTATGCTCAGACTAATGAACTTATTAGCCCAACAGCCTTAAGCCTTCACTCAGAGTCTCAACACTCTAGTGAACAACCTTCAGGGGAAAGTCACCATCCCCGACATTTAGATCTCAACCAACCAATTCTAGCCTTGATTTCTATGATAATGAAGACTTTGGTTTCAATGAGTATCATGAGTCTCTCTACTCTTCCCTTACTCAATGAGAGATGAGTGCTCCTACTCTCCTATGTCTAGCCCACATCATCCACCTACCACTGAGGTGGATCTTCTTGACTCTGCTCAGGAAGTCCATATGGGAGAGGCTCTCACTTCTGCAAGTGATTACATATTTAAGACCTCAACCATAGCAACTCAGCCCACTGATACTCCATCTGAAGTAGTTAGTGAGTAGAGGAAAAACAGCTGCCAAGAATATCATGCTGGTGGTGAGATTGAGGACTTTGGTCTAATTATCTCATCCCCCAATGAATCTTCTGAAGAAGAAGAGAGGAATCTAAGATTAAAGGTGCAAAACTTGTCAAAAATATGCACCTATCTAGTCTCTAAGGTTAGTTACTTGGAATCTCAGGTGAGCACCTTACACAATAGGGTCAATGATCAGCAACTTGAGATTTCTTATCTCAAGGAGAAACTAGTGGGGAGACCTTTAAGAAGAGCTCAACTAGGAACACAAGAACCTATGAATATGATTGACCTAACTTCTAGCTCAACTATGCAAGAGGGTGATACTACCAAAAAAGGAGAGAAAGTCATTACAATCATAGAACCTTGAAGTTCTTCACAAAGCATGGACTTTAAGGGCTCACCATCTTTATTTGCAACTGTCCATACTTAGAAACTTCCTTAAGTTCACATTGATGTGGACTCTATAAACTCCTTCATTCAGAGCCTTCTTGAGGAAGGCATTCCAAGGGTTGTGTCATCTCCACCTTAAAAAACTTCCAACTACATCATAAAGTGGATGTATGATGCTAATAGAAGAGCCCTTATTCTTCAAAGAGTTCAAGGACAAGAAGAAATCTTCAATTTTTAGACCTTGAACTACTATGAAGGTCTTGACCTTATCAACATGCCATTTATTAATCCAAGACAATCTAAACAAGCTGACAAGTTGGCTCAAAGGATCCAAGACAGGATTACTAAAGAGTTCAGCCTCAGAAGGACCCAGAGGCAATCAAGCAATATCATTGGTCAATTGGGTATTGAGGCAGACCCTAAGATTAGCTACAAAGTAAAAAATCTTGACTGAAGGCCTAGGGATTAAACTAGAGAGCCCTGTCACACCTACAACTGCTTCAGAAATCCATTCCCTTAATGAGACACCTACTGGTGAAGGTACATCTCAACCTCTCTTTGGCCAGAGCTTGGATGCTATATCAAGCAATAAATGCCAAAGCTCTTTCCACCTTGAGTTACAAAGGTCTATAAGTAACAAAAGGAAAAGTAAACTAACTCTTAAGGAGATTAAAGAGGAGGAAAGAGAGAGGAAAAAGAAGCTAAGGGGAGAATGTTCCTCAAGTAGGTATGTTGGCTTCATGGAAGCTGCATTAGGCTACTCCCAGACCAAACACTCAAAATGATGAGTTGAGGGTAGTTAGGATTACTTACTTACAGACCAGGAACTATGATGTTGATAATATCATCTCCCTCCCCTTAGAGGAATTAAATAAACTCGCTAACATAGAAATGTCAAGAGAAAGGAAGGAGGCAGAGGAAGCAAGATTGCTTCTTCAAGTTAAAGAATAAAAGAGACTGAAAAGGTTCTACAAACATGTTCCTATCCTTTCACCAATTCAAGAAAGCCCTGTATGTCACACCCCAACCTTTATGGTGGAATCGTATAGATATGAGGGTTATGATTGTTCATAGCTACATAACACTATCTTTAAATATAATTATCATTATCATAAGTCTTCCAAAGCAAATTACAATCAATAGTCTCAACATGAAATAAACCAAACAAAAGACAAAATAATCCAAGACAATTTATTTAATATTCTAGGTCCAAATCCTAGATTTGAGCAACTTCAAAAGACAACTTCAAGCTTGAGCATTTCCTGAAACATGTTAGAAATAAAGGTCAACTATGAAAGTTGGTGAGTTTCCAAGGGTTAATATATATAAATATATTAAAAGGTTACAAGTAGCAATTCATGTCATAGGTTATGAGTTATGCAAGATTATAGAACACATATAGTTACAATCAAACCTTGACCAAGATTAAGATTACAAGTTTATAACGATTAGCTAAGTGTATTTGGTTCCCATGATTAACAAGTCATACGTCATCAGGAGCCGGCAATACATCAGCTTTAGCACCAAATAGGCTTGTCAGACCCATAGATCTATGACGTCGCTAGCCTAGCAATAGTTAATGACTTTCAACATATAATATATCTCATATAAAACTTACAACAACACAAATAACCATGATAAAATATAGGTATTAATTGCTAGTGCATTACAAGTATAAAATGTTTACAAGTGTAAGTAATAGGTTTAACATGTTTCACCCCAAAATGGTGTGAAATAATAAAAAAGAGGCAAGGAAACGCACATTATAAATAAGTATATGAATGATGATTATTAAGAATAATAAACGTCGTTCCAAACGTAAACCTTCACAAGGTACCTATATATATATATTTATTCACCAGGTCTAAGTTTAATAATA
Source organism: Flaveria trinervia (assembly GCA_025506515.1). NCBI lineage: Eukaryota > Viridiplantae > Streptophyta > Magnoliopsida > Asterales > Asteraceae > Flaveria > Flaveria trinervia. The sequence continues at coordinate 44,602,406 of CM046441.1, forward strand.
AGTTCAATGATTTAACGAGAACTAGGGTTTCTAGTGAAATTTGAGGATTTTAATAACTAAATTCATTAAAATGGTTATGTTTTGATTCAAAAAAATGGAATATACTAGTTGAGTATTTAATATGAAGAAATGAAGAGGAATAAATTGTAATAATGTTTAAATATTAGTTTAAGTAAATTTTTATAAAATATATTTATATACTAATGATTTAAATAATAATATATAGATAAGGTTTAAACCAATAATAGTTTAGGGGTTTATTATTTAAAATCCATTTTACATATAAAAAAATGAACTAATTATAATTCTTATTATAAAATGTTAAAATTATTCAAGATATAAATTTATAGAAATTAATAAAGTGATTTTAAAAATAAACGAAGTTTATAAAATTATTTTTAATAATTTTCCGAATTTTTTACATATTTTAAATGTTAGAAAAAGGATAAAAAGATGGGTTGAGGGTCCCAGAGTTCGAACCCGGGACCTCAAGTCCATACTACAAGTGTGTTACCAGTAAACCAAGGTCGTGGCCTTGAACAATGATTTAAGTGTTTCAACTAGATTAACCTTACGACTTTTGATCGCTAAGTGTAATCGAGCACAATGATGTATTAAACTTACCTGATTACGATCTAATTGAAGTGTTTATGCTCGGGTTTTTTCTCAGTTCGCTCGTGAAGAACAGGCAGTTTAAAATTTGTCAATTGGACGAATGTTTCATGAAATTTAAATTACAGCTAGTGGAAAAGGGTCAAAGGGGACATTTGCCCTCTATTATATAGGTTCGATTCATCATGGTTCATCCTACGGTTTTGATTTAATTACGGGCATAAAGAGGTTTAATCAGGTGTTTAATTCGTCATTTTATCTCAATTTGAGTTTATTGTTGAGTTAGAAATGATTAAACGTACGTTTTAGAGCCTTCAATTGCATCAATTGTAAGTTAATTGTGATAAAATGGGTTGATGGTTCGAATGGATGTATTCGGTTTCGACTAAGGTTGTTAAACGTGTTGTTTAAACGAATTAAATGAGGTAACAAGTTCGAATAACAGGACCGATAATGTTAAAACAGTTTATTAGCATCAAATTCGACTGACTTGTGTGTTTGGGGTGTCACCGGAGTCAACCAGGGGTGGCCGGCGAGACGGCCGGAAGTGAGGGGGGAAGTTTTGATTTTTTTTAAAATTACATAATTAGCCCCTCAACTTTTAAATGCCCTTTATTTTATGCTTAAACTTCCTTTTAAGTTTATAAGCTGACAAACCAACCCCCTTAACGTACCTAAACTTCAAGTTTTAAACATTTTTAAGTTTAATATTTTTAAATTGTTATAAGTATTATTGCTATTATTAATATTATCATTATTGTTACCATTTGTTAACATTGTTATTATTTTTCTATTTATTGTTATTAATATTATTATTATCATTATTACAATTATCATTTGTTATTATTATTATTATTATTATCATTCATTATTATTATGATTACTATTATTATTACTATTATTATTATCATTTTTATTATTGTTATAGATACATGTGTACCTAGTTTATGAGCTTAAATGTAAAAGTCTTTTATGTCTTACACATATGTAATGAATTGGTTCAATGAAATATAATGTGTGATTGATGTTTATTCATGTTTATTTATTTCATATTATTATTGTGTTAAAGTATAATTTATATGTATGAACATATTATATAGGTTTGAGGTTGTTGTCAAGATTCATAGTCGATAATGATTAAGTAATGTGTTCAACCTAGTCGGATGAGTATTCATGCTAATGGTCCATACTTATGAATCATACGCATGAATACATCATGCTTATGGACCAGTCGCATGACTGAACCAGGAGACTGAATTAGTCGTATGATTGAGATATAAGATTGACTCAGTCGCACGACTGAACCTTTAGTCGTGCGTATGGATCAATCGCATGATTCAGTCGCACGACTGAACCATGCTAATGGTTCAGTCGTACGAATGGAAACCCCTAACCTATAAATACCACTTAATTCGTGGAAAAATAGAATAATTCAAAACACTTGAAGAACACTTGATATTATCACGAACCCTAGCCGTCCAGAACGTCCAAGAAAGCCTGTCCAAGTTTATAGTTTGTTCTTGATCGATTCCTATTAGTTCTTAATGTTTAGTTTATTCTTATATCAATCGGGTTAACGTTCTCACTGATTGGATCGCCAATTAAGTAGGATTCCGCACTATTTGATTCGGTATAATGCAGAATCCGTTAGTATTCCGTACCTACACGATCTTGAAAATTGTTATTATTATTAGTAATATTATTTTTATTTATTATTATGCTCAATTTATTAATTAAGTTATCCATTTTCAGATTGAAGAATTAAAGACAAACTAATAGATAAGCATAATTACCCCAAAAGTTTCATAATTGACAACAAAGGTCCTTACAAGAATAAACAACATTAACATTTAACTGCCAAAAACACTAGATGTTACAATCTCCCCAACTTATGAGAATTTCATCCCAAAATTATGAATTAAACTATACGAATAAATTTGGCTACTTCTTCATGTGGTCTTCACGTTCCCACATGAACTCCGCTCCACGCTTATTCTTCATAATACGATCCATGATTTCAACAAGTTTCTCAACAAAGTGTAATGACGCGTCAATTTGGATGTCGTCCAACAGAACATGCAAACTTTCATCATCCAAACACTTTCTCAATTCGAGACATGGAAAACAGGATGAATTCAACTAAGGTTGGAAGGTAATTCCAGTTTGTAAGCCACTTTCCTGATCCTTTTCAGAATCTAGAAATGTCCTATAAATCTTGGAGCTAGTTTTCTCTTTTGTCCAAAGCGAACAATGCCCTTCCATGGTGAGACCTTAAGAAGAACCATATCCCCAACTTGGAATTCCAATGGCTTACGTCGCTTATCGGCATAGCTCTTTAGTCAACTTCTTGCCACTTCAAGGTTCTTATAATTATGGAGACTTTTTCGGTCATTTCTTGTATAAGTTCTGGACCACTGATGAAGTTTTCACCAATGTTGGTCTAGCATATCGGTGAATGATATTTTCGACCATACAGCGCTATGAAAGGTGCCATCTTGATCCTCAAGTGATAACTATTGTTATACTAAAATTCTGCAAGTGATAAATGCATAACCCAATCACCACCAAAGTCAAGGACACAAAGACGTAGCAAATCCTACAAGGTTTGGATGGTTCTTTCGGTTTGACCGTCCGTTTGAGGATGCTAAGCCGTGCTTAGATCCAATTGAGCACCCAAGAGTTCTTGCATAGACGACCAAAAATGCAAAGTGAAGCAAGCATCTCGGTCGAATATGATGTGCAAAGGTAGCCCATAGGAATCTCGGGTTTTTCAAGTAATCCACTTCGATGTTGATGTTCGGCTTTAACCTTGTACACGTAAGGCACTTAGCTACATAAGTGGCTATGACTTTCTTCATTCTTGGCCACCAATATTGACCATACAGGTCCATATACATCTTATCGGAGCCAGGATGAATAGAATAACAAGTTTGATGAGCTTCATTCATGATAAATGTGCGAAGGTTATAACGATTCAAAACCAAATTCGATTCATGAAATACATCAATCCATTGTGTTTCATTTCCAATTGAGATAGAAGATTATGCTATAATTCCACTATTATTCTTCCTTCTTGTTGAACACCTTGTTGGGCTTCTAAGATACTAGTCTCGATGTCACTTTCGATCCTCAAATTTTATAGCAGCACGGTAGTGTCGTTGACATCTAGACGAATCTTGATATCAAACTCTCCCAAATTGTCAAACCATTGACGTCGATCGCGAATTTCATGAAATGAGATCGTCTTGTTATGAATTGTTCGACTTAGTGCATCAGATACAACATTTGCCTTACTATGATGGTAACGAATGTCACAATCGTATTCACTAATCAACTCAATCCAACGACATTGTCTCATATTAAGATCTTTTTGATTAAAAATATGTTGAAGGCTTTTGTGATCAGTGTAGACTATGCATTGTGTACCATAAAGGTAATGTATCTAAATCTTCAAAGCAAAAACCACAGCACCAAGTTCGAGATCATGTGTTGTGTAATTCACCTCGTGGACCTTCAATTGTCTTGATGCATAAGCGATGACCTTTCCTCGTTGCATGAGAACACAACCTAGGCCTTGTTTATATGCATCACAATATACAGTGAAATCGTCATTTCCAACGGGTAGGGTCAAGATAGGAGCATTACACAACTTGTGCTTTAAAGCTTCAAAAGCTTCTTCTTGCTCGGACCCCCACTCAAATGGTTTATTATTTTATGTCAAGGAAGTAAGTGGCTTCGCGATCCTTGAAAAGTTGGCAATGAATCGCTAGTAATAACGAGCAAGACCAAGAAAAGAATGAACTTTGGTTGGAGTTGTAGGAACAAACCGATTCTTCACAACTTCCACCTTTGCAGGGTCAACATGAATTCCTTGGCTATTTTCCATGTGTCTTAGAAATTGAACTTCCTCAAGCCAAAATTCACACTTCGAGAACTTCACGTACAATTGTTCCTTCTTTAATAACTCTAGAACTAGTCGCAAGTGTAGCTCATGATCGGTGTTGGATTTGGAATAGATAAGTATGTCATCAATAAAGATGATCACAAACTTGTCTAGATAAGGCTTGCATACTTGATTCATGAGATCCATGAAGACAGCAGGAGCATTTGTTAAACCAAAAGGCATAACCATGAACTCATAGTGCCCATATCAAGTACGGAATGCAGTCTTTGGAAATCATCATCATGGACTCGCAATTGATGATAACCAGAATGTAAATCGATCTTCAAGAAAATTGCAGCTCCTTGAAGTTGGTCAAAAAGATCATCGATACGAGGAAAATGATAGTGGTTCTTGATGGTAAGCTTGTTAAGTTCATGATAGTCGATGCACATACGAAACGATCTATCTTTCTTCTTCACGAACTGAATGGGTGCGCCCCGAGGCAAAGATCTAGGATGAATAAAACCCTTCTCGGTTAGTTCTTGTAGTTGATTAGATAGCTCTTGCATTTCCGATGGTGCAAGTCGATATGGTGACTTAACCACTGGGTTTTCTCTCGTAATTAAATCGATTTTAAACTCGACTTCAGGCACGAGAGGTAAGCCACTAAGGTCATCTGGAAATACTTCGGGGAAGTCTCGTACAATCGAAACATCCTTAAGATCTTTCTATTTGACTTTCGTGTTAACCACGTAAGAAAAGAAAGCCATATAGTTCTTGCTTAAGCACTTTCGGGCTTGGGTGCAAGACATGAGTTTAAGCCCTTTGGGTGATGTTTCACCAAATACTTTCAATGTATCCTAGAAGGTAATGGAATACGAATGCACTTCTCGAAGCAAATGATCTTGGCATGGTGTTTGGCTAACCAATCCATACCAATGATGACATCAAAGCTTCCAAGTTTCATAGGAATAAGATCAATAACTAAATCATGTGCGTCGAGACTCAAGATGCAATCACGAATAACGATATCAACGATGATCGGTTCTCCACTAGAGACCTCAAATGGTGAGTGGTCTTTCTAGTTTCGTAGGTGGCTTAGCAAGAATGAGTTCAAATTCTAACAAGAAAAAGCTTTTATCGGCTCTATAATCAATAGTACGTAGGCATAAGTATTATTTCTAAGGAATACACCTGCTCAGTTTTAAAGGTATTTAACAATACAGGTAATGTATCAAAAAGAATTTGATCATAAAAGTTGAGGTTGGGTTAATGTACCATTCACCACATTGTTGTTTGCTTGTGCTTGGTTTGCATTGATGTTGAAAGCATGTCCTCGGGCTTGTGGAACATTACCCGCAAGATGAGGGCATTATGGGCAGAAATAAACAGGTTCCCCACAATTGTAGCAAACGCAATTTAAGACCATTGTGGCGTTATCAGGTGCACGGTGACAAGTTGCCATCAAGTGTCCATATTTACCGCACAAGGTACAGATGCGGCATGGAGCGTTCCTTGGATGATGGTACCTACAAATGTTGCACATAGGTTTAGGACCAGCATAGGCCCTAGCCACAGGCACTTAAGCCACAGGTACAAGTTGTATTGGTGGTGGTTTGGGTGCAGCCATAGCATAGTTACGAGCTGGTGTGAACTTGCGCTTCTTGTTGTTGTTGTTGTAAGACGATTTGGATTTAGTCTCCTTGGAAGCTTCGGGGACCGTCTTCTCAACTTTCTTAGCACCCTTGACAGAGATGGTGCCCGATCATATATGATTCACAGTAAGTTGAGTGGTAATAGTAATGACTTCCTCCAAAGTTGTGGGTCAACTACCCACCACAACGTCTTGGATTCGGGGTGGTACACCCTTGATGAACTTTTTGATGTTGCGAGGAACAGTTCGACCATATGGGGAAACAGAATGCTCAACTGGTGATGCCTAGAGTAGGCCAAATAATCACCACCATCTTGCTTAAGGTTCCAAAACTCTTCCTCTAGCTTTTCCAGTTCACTCGTCGAGCAGAACTTAGAGATGGCAATATTCTTGAACTTGTCCCAAGTAAGTGCTAACACAGCATTAGCACCATGGTTCCTTTTCTCGTTATTCCACCAAGTAAGTGCCCTTTGTTGGAGCATACTTGTGGCATAATGAATCTTGAGCACCTCGGGACACTCACAGTTGATAAATATGTTCTCCATGCTTTCTAACCACTTGAGAAGATAGTGGCTCCTTCCTTGCCATTATAGCTAGTGGGCTTGCATGAACTAAAATGCTTGAAGGTACAGGTTTGGTTGTTGCGCCCTTGGTTCGCGCTATTTTCTCCTTGACCATTCTCCTTGTTGTTAGAGTTGGTCATCATGGTGCTATTTTGCTCAGTAACCATGGTTGGGATAACTGTAGCCATTTGTCATACAATCATGGAGGCTAGCTTACGGTCAGAACTTCCACACTTTCCATGGTGATGAGACATGCTGGATACAAAATGAGTTAGTCACTGGAATGAGGATATGTAAGGACAGTAATTTAAACAAAGATAAATCAAGAGTTGAAAGGCACATGGAATGGTTCCATTTGGTAACACATTACCACTTGGAAATGTTGACACGTCAAGGTAAATTGACTCATTTGCCTTAGAAACTTGTGTATGTTGACCATAGTTTATCACTCATCTCAAAAATCCCCAGGTAAGCATAACTAGTATCATAGGATTTATGCGAACTACTTTCCTTAGCCCGAAGACTTTTTTGCCAGGAAATCCAGAATACAGGTGTCTATGTGTCACACAATATTTCTTAGGTTCATGGAAATCAAAACCTTGATGAGATTTTCATATATTAGACATAATGTCTAAAGATAAACCCACGGTATAAAGTGTACGATCTCACATGTCATCAAGAATAAGTTTAGGAAGTTTCATTCGTTGGGGAGAATCAAAGAATCAAGGATAAGTCTAGGGGAGACAAGCAACAAAGTTTAAGCATTAACAAGGCAACCTATTCAAAGGCATCAAGTTGCACATTAAAGGCATTTATAATTAGATAGCATCATGTAGCATGCAACAATTATATTTACAAGAATATCAAGATTATTCTATAAGGTCATGCATAAACTATAGTCTAGGTCATCATTTATAATAACCTAAATCCCAATAGTTATGGGTTCTGATACCAATCTGTCACACCCCAACCTTAACGGCGGAATCATTGAGATGTGAGAGTTAAGATTGTTCATAGCCAAATAACGCTATCTATAAATATAATTATTATTATCATAAGTGTTCAAAAGCAAATTACAATCAATAATCTCAACATGAAATAAACCAAACATAAGACAAAATAATCCAAGACAATTTATTTAATATTCTAGGTCCAAATCCTAGATTTGAGCAACTTCAAAAGACAACTTCAAGCTTGAGTATTTCCTGAAACATGTTAGAAATAAAGCTCAACTATGAAAGTTAATGAGTTTCCAAGGGTTTAATATACATAAATATATCAAAAGGTTAGAAGTAGCAATTCATTTCATATGTTATGAGTTATGCAAGATTATAGAACACATATAGCTACAATCAAACCTTCACCAAGATTAAGATTACAAGTTTATAGCGATTAGCTAAGTGTATTTGGCTCCCATGAACAAGTCATACGTTATCAGGAGCCAGAAATACATTAGCTTTAGCACCAAATAGGCTTGTCTGGGTCATAGATCTATGACATCATTAGGCTAGCAATAGTTAATGATTGTTAACATATAATGTATGTCATATAAAATTACAATAAAAAAAATAACCATGACAAATATAGGTATGAATTGCAAGTGTATTACAAGTATAAAATGCTTACAGTGTAAGTAATAAGTTTAGCATGTTTCACTCCAAAATCGTGTGAAATAATATATAAAGGGGCTAGCAAACTCACATGATAAATAAGTATATTAATGATGATTCTTAAGAATAATAATGTCGTTCCAAACGTAAACCTTCACCAGGTACCTATATATATATATAATATATATATATATATATATATATATATATATATATATATATATATATATATATATATATATTTACAAGGTCTAAGTGTAATAAGAAGTTCAATGATTTAACGAGAACTAAGGTTTCTAGTGAAATTTGGGGATTTTAATAACTAAATTTATTAAATTGGTTATGTTTTGATTCAAAAAAATGGAATATGCTAATTGAGTATTTAATGTGAAGAAATGAAGAGGAACTAAATTGTAATAACGTTTAAAAATAAACAATAATATATAGATAAGGTTTAAACCAATAATAGTTTAGGGGTTTATTATTTAAAATCCATTTTATCTATAAAAAATCGAACTAATTATAATTCTTGTTTTAAAACATTAAAATTATTCAAGAATAAATTTATAGAAATTAATAAAGTGATTTAAAAAAACAAAATAAAATTATTTTTAAAAATTTTTCAGAATTTTTTTACATATTTTAAATGTTAAAAAAAGGCCAAAAACAAATGGGTTGAGGGTCCCTGGGTTTGAACCCGAGACCTGAAGTCCATACTACAAGCGTGATACTAGTAAACCAGGGTCATGGCCTAGGTATGGAATGGGTTTTAATTTTTAAAACACAACTTCAGAGAACCCCCAATTCACAAGAACCCTAGTTTCAATTTGATTCAAATTAAACACTAATTCAAGTGTTTCAACTCGATTAACCTTAGAGTTGTTCATCCCTAAGTGTAATCGAGTAAAATGATGTATTAAAATTACTTGATTACAATTTAATTGAAGTGTTTATGCTCGGGTTTTTTCTCAGTTCGCTCGCGAAGAACAAGGAGTTTAAAAATTGTCAATTGAATGAATGTTTCACGAAATTGAGTTTACATAGAGTTGAAAGGGGTCGATGGAGACATTTTCCTTTGTTATATAGGTTCAATTCATCATGGTTCATCTTACGGTTTCGATTTGATTATGGGCATGAAGAGTTTAATCAGGTGTTTAATTCGTTGTTTCATCTCAATTTGAGTTTACTATTGAGTTAGAAATGATTAAACGTACGTTTTAGAGCCTTCAATTACATCAATTGTCAGTTAATTATGACAAAATGGATTGATGGTCCAAATGCATGCGTTCGGTTTCAATTAAGGTTGTTAAACGTGTTCTTTTAACAAATTAATTGAGGTAACAAGTTCGAATAAGACCACAGATAGTGTTAAAACGGTTTATTAGCATCAAATTCGACCGACTTGTGTGTTTCGGGTGTTGCTGGAGTCGACCGGAGGTGGCCGCAAGACAACCGGAAGTGAAGGGGAAAAAGTTTTGATTTTTTTTCTTTGAAATTTAGATAATTAGCCCATCAACTTTTAAATTCCTTTTATTTTATGCTTAAACTTCCTTTTAAAGGTTATAAGTTGACAAACCAACCCTCTTAACTTACCTAAGCTTCAAGTTTTAAACATTTTATAAATTGTTATAAGTATTATTGTTATTATTACTATTATCATTATTGTTACCATTTGTTAACATTGTTATTTGTTAGGATCATATATTGAACGAAATACTAACTCATATACGTGTATACGGAATCAAATAGAGCGGAATCCAATTTGATTAGCGATCCAATCAGTGAGAATGTACGTAGAAACAATTATGGATTGAATCTAAACGTTAAGAATGATTGGGAATCGATCTAGTGCGATCTATGAACTTGGCACAGGTTCTTAGAGGTCTCTGGATGGCTAGGGTATGATCTAGTACGTAGGTATTCGAAGTATTCTACTTTTCCACAATTTAAGTGGTATTTATAGGTTAGAGTTTCTCATTCGGGTGACTGAACCATTAACATGGTTCAGTCGTGCGATTGAGTCATGCGGTTGATCCATTCGCACGACTGAGTGTTCATTCCTGCAACTGAGTCAATCTCATGTTACAATCATGCGACTGATCCAGTCTCCTGGTTCAATCGTGCGACTGGTTCATTAGCATGAAGTTGTTCATGCGTATGGTCCATTAGCATGGGCCAATCGCATGAGAACTTCATATGATTAAGTTTGAATTGTTTCACAATCATTATTTGACTTAGATCTATTCAAACAACCACAAACCTATATAGTTAGTTCAATAAGCGTTATTACATACTAAGCAATGAAATATTCAACACTTAAGCACAACCACACATTGTATTTCATTAAGTACCCATTCAATTACATATGTGTAAGACAATAAAGACATTTTACATTAAGTTCAGAAACTAGGGACACATGTATCAACAAACTCCCCCTTGGACCTAGCTTCATCTAATGTCTTACATCCTTCATAAGCTCCTCATACTTCTTGTACTTCTCCTCTCTTGTGAATCCTACATGTATTTCAAAAGCAAAGCAGAGTCATATCACATTCTGAAATTGTAGAGCTTGTACAATATCCTGCGAGTCATAGAACACTGGCCACTTGTATAATGTGTAAACATCATCAGATGACAATTAGTAAGCCACTAGGATCAAACACCTGATAGTTTCCATACTACATTCTTGTTTAACACTATGACTAGCTCTCCTGTTCTCCAATCGTAGTACCACCACTTGAAGTGTGGAGTGAAGTCATGTGGCATTTCCCGTAGAGGGATTTTAGACATCGTGCGCGGAGGACTCACTGGGTGTGGTACTCTCTCTTATGGCATCAACTTCAGATCTTCTGATATACCTCGTTGGTTGTTGAGGCTTGAAGTTGACCCACCAGGTGTGGTACTCTCTCTTTAATGCTGCTTCAAACCAGCCTGATATCTTACGAGGGTAAGCATATAGCAATGTCAATTTTGCTAACTGGTTAAGCTCAAAACCTGGAAGAGTTTTCAGATCGTGTGGGAATCTGAAGTACTCAATCCCTTTCTCTTTTTAACAGCATAGACGTTAAGATCTTCAAAATAGGCCCACGATATAATTTTGCATGACACCTTGTGATGCTTCTTCACTTTATAGAGTTTGGTGTAGACGTTTGACGTTGCCGCACTACGCTGGGCTCTAACTTCTGCAAAGCACCCGCCCATTCAGCCTTTCTGATATTTACGTTGATATTTGAGGCTTGGGCCTTGTCTTCCTCCTTTTCAGACTCTTGCTCCATTTTATTCAGAATTTCAAAAGTTTCACTAATAAGGGAGGCACCTAGATTTGGGACTAGATTTCCCTCCTTGTCAGTGTACTCTGGAAAGTGTTGAGAGAGTGACGTCTTCAATCTCTATCTTATCGACATCCTTAAGCTCATCGTCACTATCAATGTCCACCGTAGGAGCATCCTTCACGATCACATCAGGATTCAGTCTGAACATCTCAGCAAGTTGCTCATTAGTAAGGTTGTGGATTGTTTCTCCTTCTTCAGGAGTGTAACTCATAGACCTCCTGACTTTCCCTTGCAGATCAAGTATCATTATGAGTTGAGACTTGATCTGTTGAAGGGGAGAAATGTCATACTCATCTGTTAGATGTGTGATCTACTTGATTTAAACATATAAACACATCATACATCAGTCAATAATCAAAACAGAAACACATTAACAAAATATAAACATTATATACATTAATTTGATACAATATTCAAATACACATGATTTTAAATAACATATAAAAACTATGCATTACTCTTGTCTTGAATCAATGTTCCTCTGCTGACACACCAAGAGTACACCACAAAGTTCAATGAAATGGCACGTCTGGTGCCAGATCAAGTGATGCCTCTGTCACGAAAGAATAAAGGTACATCCAGGGTTTGCCAGCGGACGTTCGCAGGCACATGATCGCCGCCCGACTGAGCACGTTTAGGTCTGCGATGGATTTAGCAGGGAGATTGTATGATGAGAGGACTATGGTGGTGGTGGCTGAAGGTAGTCGGAAGGGTGGAGGTGATAGAAACTGGAATGGGAAGAGGTTTGGTTGGGGTGGTGCCTCAGCGAGTAACAAGAAGGCACGAGGGGATGACCGCCGTATGATCACATCAAGTGCGGGGTCCAAAAAGTGTGGCAGGTGTGGGAAGGAGCACGGTGGCGAGTGTAGATGAAGGTTGAATGTTTGTTTCAAGTATGGGAAGCCGGTCATATGGCTAGAGATTGCAGGGGTGTGAGGTGTTTTAACTGTGGTGAAGAGGGTCATATGAGTAGGGATTATAAGAAGAAGCCGGGGCTGAGGGTTCCGGGGTGAAGAAAACTAGAGGTGAAGGATCAAGGGCGAGCGCCAGGGCATTCACGATGACACAGGAGGAAGCTAGGACGGACCCTGATGTCGTGTCCGGTACATTTCTGGTGAATCAAACTTTAGCTTCTGTGTTATTTGATTCGGGTGCCAATAAAAGTTTTATTTTTGCTGCTTTCTATGCTAAGATGTCTGTTAGTAGTAGACGTGTTGATGCGCCCTTCGATGTAGAAACTGCCATAGGTAAGTCTACCAGGATCTCTGAGATGATAGAGAACTGTGATGTGGAGCTAGAAGGCCATAAGTTTCCTGTAGACCGTTGTGATGACCTTAGGTGGTTTTGATTTAGTTCTTGTGATGGATTGGTTGGCGGACTACGAGGCAAACATTGTGTGTCGCAAGAAGATGATTCAGCTATCAACGCCTGACGGGAGTTCGGTAAATGTTTATGGAGACAGGGTCATGACGATCCCGAAAGTAATCTCAATGGCGGTGGCGGGAAAGTGTATAAGGCATGGATGTAACGCCTACTTGGCTTATGTAAAGGATGGGGATACGCCCACACTACAACTGTCTGATGTACCGGTTGTGTGTGACATTCCGGATGTGTTCCCAGAAGACTTACCAGGAGTGCCACCTAACAGAGAGATTGAGTTTCAGATTGATCTGATACGGGTGCTCAACCTATCGCCAAGGCACCGTATCGGTTGGCCCTGACAGAGATGAAAGAGTTGATGGAACAGTTGTAAGAGCTGCTGGATAAGGGGTTCATCAGACCGAGTATCTCTCCTTGGGGTGCTCTGGTCCTGTTGTGAAGAAGAAAGACGGTAGCATGAGGATGTGCATTGACTATCATGAGTTGAACAAGCTGACGGTGAAGAACTGATACCCCTTACCGAGAATCAATGGTTTATTTGATCAGCTTCAAGGTGCTAGTTGGTTCTCAAGAATAGACCTTCGATCTGGCTATCATCAACTGAAGGTGAAAGAGCATGATGTTCCTAAAACAGCTTTTCGCACGCGCTAGGTCACTACAAGTTTCTTGTCATGTCTTTTGGTTTGACCAATGCGCCAGCTGCTTTTATGGATCTGATGAACCGTGTGTGTCGGCCTATGTTAGATAAATCTATGATTGTGTTTATTGATGATGTCCTAATTTATTCGAAGAGCGAGATTGAGCATGCCGGTCACATTCGGGAGGTTTTGGAGACGTTGAGAAGGGAGAAACTGTATGCGAAATTCTCCAAGTGCGCATTTTGGTTGCGTAAGGTTCAGTTCTTGGGTCATGTGGTGAATCTCGATGGGATTATGGTGGACTCTGCTAAGGTGGAGGCGGTGATGCAATGGAAGTATCCTAAAACGCCATCCGAGATTCGTAGCTTCTTGGGTTGGTAGGCTACTATAGGAGGTTTATCCAAGACTTCTCTAAGGTTGCTTCTCCACTAACTAAGTTGACCCGGAAGGATGTGAAGTTTGTATGGGGTCAAGCTCAAGAGAAGGCGTTCGAAGAATTGAAGGCAAGATTGACTCAAGCTCCTGTTCTGTCATTACCCGATGGGAGTGAAGATCTGGTGGTTTATTCTGATTCTTCTTACTCGGGGTTGGGGTGTGTACTAATGTAGAGAGGAATGGTTATAGCTTATGCATCCCGAAAATTGAAGGTTCATGAGGTCAATTACCCTACTCATGACTTGGAGCTATCAGTCGTGGTCTTTGCACTAAAGATTTGGAGGCACTATCTGTATGGGACGAAGTGCACCATTTTCACTGACCACAAGAGCTTGAAGTACTTCTTTGAGTAGAAGGACCTGAACATGAGACGAAGAAGATGGTTGGAGCTCATAAAATACTATGATTGCGAGATCCACTACCATTCGGCCAAAGCCAACATGGTAGTTGATGCCCTTAGGCGAAAGGAGAGGCCTGAGCCAATTCGGGTGAAAGCTTATCAGCTGATCATGACCTCTGACGTGATGAAGCAAGTCAAAGAGTTTCAAAATGAGGCACTCGAAGAAGATCATCTTAACTCTGAGAGAATGAGAGGTCTGGTCGCAGAATTGGGTAAAAACACGCTCGGTGTTAAAACCCGATTTGAACGGGTGTGGTTCCTCGTTTTGGGGATCTACGGGTGAATATAATAGATGAGGCTCACAAGACTCAATACTCCATTCATCCTGGTGCCACAAAGATGTACCAAGACATGAAGAAGAATTATTGGCAGCTGGGTATCAAGCGCGATGTGGTGGAGTATGTGAGTAAGTGCCTTACTTGTCTACAGGTGAAGGCCAAGCATCAAAAGCCATATGGGAAGATCCAACCTTTGGATATGCCGGAATGGAAGTGGGAGCACATCACCATGGATTTCATTACGAAGCTACCACGTACTCGAAAGGGTGCGATGCCATATGGGTGATCGTGGACCGTCTGACGAAGAGTGCTCACTTCCTATCGATCCGCGAGACATATTCATTCAAGAGGTTGGCGGATCTATTCATTAGGGAAATTGTAACTCGTCATGGTGTGCCGGTGTCTATTGTGTCTAATCGTGACACCCGGTTTACATCTAAATTTTGGAAGAAATTCCACGTCGCCATGGGGACGAGGTTACATATTAGCACGACTTATCATCCCCAATTGATGGTCAGTCAGAAAGGACCATTCAGACATTGGAAGACATGCTTTGGGCATGTGTGATGATTTTGGGGGAAGTTGGGATGACCACTTACCGTTAGCTGAATTCTCATACAACAACAACTATCATGTCAGCATTGGTATGCCACCATATGAGATGCTATACGGTAGGAGATACAGAACATCCATTTGTTGGGGTGATATTGGTAAGAAGGAAATGGGGAGCGTCGAGGTAATCAAGGCTACGACTGAGAAGCTTAAGAAGATCAAAGCCTTCATGAAGGCAGCCAAAGATAGACAGAAGTCGTATGCCGACAAACGACACAGACCAATTGAGTTCCAGGTGGGTAACCGGGTTATGTTGAAGGTCTCACCTTGGAAGGGTATCATTCGTTTTCGAAAGCGGAGCAAGTTGAGCCCGAGATACATAGACCCTTTCCGAATCATTGCTCGAGTAGGAAAGGTGGCTTATAGACTAGAGTTACCAGAAGAGTTAAGTGGAATTCATCCGACATTCCATGTATCTCATCTAAGAAAGTGCTTAGCTGATGAAGACATGATTGTTCCACTGGAGGATATCGAAGTAGAAGAACGGCTCAATTACGTGGAGCAACCGGTGGCAATCATAGATCGAAAGGAATAGAGGCTGAAAAATAAAGTTGTTCCCCTTGTGCGTATACAGTGGAAGCACAGGAAGGGATCCCAGTCAACGTAGGAGACTGAAGAAGAAATGAAGTTGCATTACCCGTGTTTGTTCGAGGAATAATAGGTTTCGAGGACGAAACCTATTTAAGGGGGTGGACTTGTAACACCTGTCTATTTTTTAGCCAAGAAAGAAGAATAAAGTGAAGAAAAAGGAAGAAAAGAAATAAAACCCAAGTCTAGAGGTAAAAAGTGTCCAAAAGGACAAAATGTTTGAAAAGTGGTTGTAAAAGGTGCTATGGCCGCCCATATGTCACATCCACCACTGATCTTCGGGTTTATAGAGAGAGAGAGTAGCTGGGAGCAGCAAATTCTCAGTTTTGAAGAAAGAACAAGAAAGAATTCAAACTCAAGGTAAGAATTCATGTTTTTATGGTGTTCTTAACCGGTTATGTCCTTGGGTTTATGCTTATGTGTGATTATATGTGTTTGGGTATGTTTTTAGTGGGTTTCTAGGTGGTTGAATTCAATTTGCCAACGAGTTTGGAAGAAGCCATACTCAAGAGCTGCAAAGGTGAGTTCTAGGACCCCTCTTTTACCTGTTTTAACTGATTTTGGGGCTGGAAATGCATGAATGTATGTTTTCATTAAATTCGGTTTCGGACCGTATGTTTGAATATGTGTATAATGACGCTATGTTATGATGTGTGACTATGTTCATGCTTGATGATGTTTCTAAGACTTAGGATGTATGATTTAAGCTTAGAACATGATGAACGGTGAGTTGAAATTGAAATCTGATGTTTAAGGCTCATATGTTAAGTTTTAGAATCTGCATAAGTGCTGAAAAGTCAATGTAGATGAAGTAAGTCAATGCGGATGAGCATTGACTAAGGATGACAAATGCGTATGAAGGTTAATACGGATCGAAGTCAATGCAGATGAATATTGACTAAGTAAGGGGAAATGCGGATGAGTAATGGGAAGAAATGAGGATGAACAGTTAATGCAGATGAGTATTAACTGCTAAGTAAGTAAATGCGGATGATCAGCTAATGCGGATGAGGTAATGCGGATGAGCATTGACCAAGTATATGAAATGCAAATGAGTAAGGCAAATGCGGATGACAAATGCGGATGAAGTAAGTCAATGCGGATGAACATTGACAAAGTATATGAAATACGGATGAGTAAGGCCAATGCGGATGAACAAATGTGGATGAAGTAAGACCAATGCGGATGAACTATAGTAAATGCAGATGAACTATAGGAAATGTGGATGAAAACTTAGACTTTTTCTGACTTTCTGAGAAAAAGACGAGTGTAGGATTTGACTTAAAATGTTCCCGGGGATTCATGTAAATTGACTTTTGAGGTCATAGATGGTATGAGGGGCATGTATGATGTGTGATTGATGCATATGCATAACGGTGATGTATGATGTCGTATGATTATACATGATGTATATTATGAATGTATGATGATGCCATGTATGATGATGATGACTAAATGTTATGTTCCTTATTATGACGTATGTTTATCTTTCTGTGGCTTTACATGTTATGTTAATGAATGAACCAAAAGTATTATGTAACATAAAGCGAAAGATAATGAAAGAGGAACATGATGAATGAATGCATGCATTAATGAACGAATGAATGTAAGAAGGCTTGCAAGCAAATATATGGAGGTGCACACCCAATGAAGGTGTTAGCTCAACGGTGTGCGAGTTAGCTACCCTGAAGGATGCATATTGGGGTCTAATCTTTGTGATTGACCATATGAATGGTATCATTGCCGCTTGCCCTAGGCACTGGAGTCAGCTTCGTGCATAATGTTCGAGGTCTATGAAAGACCTCAAGCCGAGCTACCCGCTTCGTGCACAATGTTCGGGGTATAGCATATGGAAATGATCCGAAATGAAACAGAAAAGATAAATGGTGAATGTACTTGCCTTAGGTACTAGAGTCAGCTTTGTGCATAATGTTCGAGGTCTATGAAAGACCTCGGGCCCAATTACCCGCTCTGTGCACAATGTTCGGGGTAATGTACATATCACTGGAAGTAATGAATGAACGAATGAAAGTAAGAACGTATGAAAGAATGAAAGTTAATGAATGAATGATGAAGATAATAATGATATTATCTGTGTATACGTATGATGTATGATTGCATGAAAGTAAAGATAGGTTTTAATGAAAGTAAAGTATTGTTTTATTATAAAACTAGCACTCACTCAGCAACGCTGACTTTTATGCATTTTCCAGTTGGCGGGTGAGCATTGCTGAGGATGGCACAGAGCAGCTACTTGGCATTTTGAATGGCATTCTTTTGTTAATATTTTTGCATTCTAATGCGAACGAATGATGTTTTGAAATGAACGCCTGTATTAACTTGAAAAAGCATTTGTAATGATATGAAAAGTTAGTTTTATGTTTCTGCTGCAATGTTTTATGAATAATTAAATGTAAAGTATATGTTTTATGTGTGATGATTTACCAGCTCTAAGCGTCCCGGGAATGGGGCCTTACAGATTCTTTCTCTCAGCAATGCCGTTCCTCTGAGGTGTGTAGGCAGAGGTGAGCTGGTGCACAATTCCCTTTTCCTTGCAATATGCCTCCATCCATTTTGTCTTGAACTCGGTTTCATTGTCTGAGCATACTTATCGTACCTTCAGCTTGTATAGGGACTCCAGTGTAGTTACTAATTCCTTGAATGACTCAAATGTTTCAGATTTGGATTTCAGAAACATTACCCAAGAGAATCTTGAGTAGTCATTAGTAACTACATAGCAATACAAGTCGCCTGCAATGCTTCTTTACTGACTGGACCAAACAGATCCATGTGAAGAAGTTCAAGAGGAAGTTCGATTGAATGAACTTTCTTTTCTTATGAGACTTCTTCGTCTGTTTGCCCTTCTTGCATGCAACACAGAAATCAGAAAGTTGGAAGTTTTTGACATTAACTCCTCTCACGAGATCATTCTGGATCAAGTGATTCATCTTCTGTGGATTAATGTGTCCCATTCTCCTATGCCAGGAGATGGAATCCTTCTCAGTAGCTTTTGACAAGAAGCACTAAACTTCATAATCCTTTGTGGAGGCCTTTGATAGATCCAAGACATAAAGGTCCTTATATCTTGAGGCAAACATTAAGACTTAGTCCTCTTGGATCACATAGTCCTTTTCAAGACATAGCACCTCTTGTTGTCAAATACTACCTTATAACCTTTATCACAAATTTAGGATACAGAAAGTAGTTTATTCTGAAGTTGTTGAACATAGTTTACCTTGTCCCAGAGGCATCACACATCATAAATGTAACCCATTGACCTTTAAAGGATGGGGGAAGCTCAGTTGTCTTATTGTTCTCATTACCAGACATTGAGATTGATTTTTCTTTCCGTATGCCCGCCTTGTGTAAGGCATGTTTATGATAAACAGACGACTGGCTAATGGGTTGAACTTTAGGTTCACTAGCCCTTCTAGGTGGAGTCACTGAGTTCCTCTTAGAAGAACTAGGTTTTGGGTCGTGAAGTTCAACTTTCCTCCTCGGTGTCTGATAGTAAGGACAGTTAGACGCAATGTGTCCATACTCTCCACAGTTGTGGCATGATCTGCTTACTACTTTTCGATTTAGCTGTTTGTGTGGAGAAGTATGTGACACATGTGTGACATTAACCTTTCTAGGTTGACACTCTTCTTGTTTAGATGTTTTATCTTGTTTAACAAAGTTAATTGCTTTAACATTTTTAACATCTTTTCCATTTTGTGTACCTGGACTTTGACATGAAGAACGTGGGTGGTTAACATGTTTGGTCTTTTTAGGTTCAGAATTAGACTTGATTGACCCAGACTTAACTTTACCCTATTCAAATTATTTGTCCAGATTGACACAAGGCATTTTACCTTGTGATTTTGAAGTGGCCTCCTTTAGTTTAGTGCCAGATTCATTAGATGAACATGTGGTATCTGGGTCACTTACTAGAGGAGTGGTCACCACATGATCCTTGATTGGATTGTTATTGATTGTTTACATTTTGCGTCATCAAGATCTCATGTGGTGGTGGAACCACTTTATAACCCAATCCCTCCCCGTTGTTACTCTCTCTCACTAAGTTTTGACAATATGAGATGAACTCGTCCAACTATGCAATTTTTTCTTTAATGAATTAACTTCTACTTCTAAAACTACCTTTTGTTTCTTAGTGTCTTCTAGGGAGTTAAGATAGAACTTAATGTCATTTGATTGGTTAAAAGCTACAACTTCGGTTTCCCTAAGTTGTTTGTTCAGCAATTCTATCTTTTCTTTATAACTATCCTCATTTTGTTTAAGAATTTTCTTAGCTTTAGTGCAAAGTTGCAAGTCCTTTACTAAGCTATCATTATGATCTAATAACCTAGCAAATTTTAAATCTATGCTTTCCCTAAATTTATTACAATCAGAACAAGCATGATTATTGAAAAGTTGGTCAGTAGTACTTACCTGAGAGGGTTCTGATGAATCAGCCATCAAAGTAGAGTCTGGTGTTTCTGGTTCTGGTGATTCTAATGTTGTTATAGATTTCCCTTCTGCAGGCATGTAGTTGACCACTGTTGTAGTCTCTTCGGTGCTTGACATCACGAGTTCCACTGCAATATCTCCTTCACTAGCTGAGTCGTCATCTAATCTTCAACACTAGCGATTTTGGATTCTCCCGGTGAAACAAACTGAAAGCTCCAGTCCTGTCCTTCATCATCATGAGCAGTCAAGGCTTTAGGATCCTTGCTTGACGAAGTAGGACTGCTAGTTGGCTTATCCTGACGATTGAAGGATGTGAATGGATTCCCGTTTGTAGTTTTCTTGGGCTTCACACACTCACATTTGAAGTGCCCCTTTTCGCCATAGTTGAAACATGTCACCTTGGCCTTGTCGAAACCAAAGGTAGTGTCCTTAGTTGCAACCAAGTTCTGTCTGGTTTTCTTGACAAACTTCTTAGCTCTCCAAACAGCACTTGCTAAGGCCCACATTATATCCATCCTCTCCAGCTCTGTCTCGTCAACCTGCTCGTAGTCCTCATCTGCTAGATGACAGTTCCCAATTTTTCCCACAATTAGTCCATCATAGGAGTGGACTAGTGATGCTAAGAGATTCATGTGCTCTTTGGCTACCTCAACTATCACATTACCAAATTCTCGGTCTTTAGTTTTGCAGCATTGGCTTCAGGTACTATATATTGGGTACCAGACGACCGAACGTTTCTGACCCTAAAGTAGAGGTTTGAGAGGGACCAACTGAACTTGACACAAAAGCCGTCTGAAGTGGTGCTCCAGATGTTTTGGCTTGTGGAGTCACATTGTACAGTGTCGGCATCTGATCATAAGAAGACTTTTGGGCTCTGTATTTCATCCTTAATTCTTCTTCTCTCAGCTTCAGAATAAAATCATTTATATCTAACTTCGTTAGCATACCATTCTGTCTGAGATTGGAGACAAAGGAAACCCATTTCTCCGGCAATCCATCTGCAAAGTTTGACACTTTGTCTTCCATCGACGTCTTTACTCCATGAGTGTGCATCTCACTCATCAAGTGGAAGAATCTGTCAATGACGTCATCCAGGCTTTCTTTACCCATCAAAGAAAAGTTGTCAAATTCTTTCTTCAAATCTTTAGCCTTTATCGCCTTTGATGATGCATTCCGTCATACCTTTTCTCCAATGCATCCCATAGCTTCTTTGCTTGCGTATACTCAGAAAATTGGTGAAAAATATCCTTGGGGATCGACTGAGTGTAAAAAACGATTGAATCACACGTATATCAAGAGCCAAAGCTCTAATACCACTTGTTATGATCATGTATTGAACGAAATACTAACTAATATATGTGTATACGGAATCAAATAGTGCGGAATCCTATTTGATTAGCGATCCAATAAATGAGAGCACACGTAGAAACAATTATGGATTGAATCTAAACGTTAAGAATGATTGGGAATCGATCTAGTGTGATCTATGAACTTGGAACAGGTTCTTAGAGGTCTCTGGACGGCTAGGGTACGATCTAGTACGTAGGTATTCAAAGTGTTCTTTTTTTCCACGATTTAAGTGGTATTTATAGGTATGGGTTCCTCATTCGGGCGACTGAACCATTAGCATGGTTCAGTCGTGCAATTGAGTCATGCAGTTGATCCATTCACACGACTGAGTGTTCAGTCATGCGACTGAGTCAATCTCATGTTACAATCATGCGACTGATACTGTCTCCTGGTTCAGTCGTGCGACTGGTTCATTAACATGAAGTTGTTCATGTGTATGGTCCATTAGCATGGGCCAATCACATGAGAACTTCATATGATAAGTTTGAATATGTTTCACAATCATTATTTGACTTAGATCTATTCAAACAACCACAAACCTATATAGTTAGTTCAATAAGCGTTATTACATACTAAGCAATGAAATATTCAACATTATAAGCACAATCACACATTGTATTTCACTAAGTACCCATTCAATTACATATGTGTAAGACAATAAAAACATTTACATTAAGTTCAGAAACTAGGGACACATGTATCAACATTATTATTATTCTATTTATTATTATTTATATTATTATTATCATTATTACAATTATTATAATTATTATTATTGTTATTATTATTATTATCATTCATTATTATTATTATTATCATTATTAATATTATTATTACCATTTTATTATTGTTATTATTATTAGTAATATTTTTATTATTTATTGTTATGCTTAATTTATTAATTAAGTTATCAACTTTCAAATTAAAGAATTAAAGACAAACTAATAGATCAGCATAATTACCCCATAAGTTTCATAATTGACAACAAAGGTCCTTACAAGAATAAACGACGTTAACATTTAACTAACAAAAACACTAGATGTTACACAAGAATCATAGGTAGACAATGAAACTGATAAGATCAAGATGATCAACTACCTGAGTGCCACGGGCCTATAATAGGTAGATGCACTTCTTCCCTTGTCCTTTTAGTACATAGGGTTTGAGTATCTTAAGCAGCTTGAACTTAAAGTACTCAAAAAAGAAAGACAACACAGAGAAAGATGAGGGAAGAGGTTGTAAAGTCAAGAGCTATCATCCAAAAGATTATGAAGAAATCTAGTAATAGGCAGAGGACGATGAACTTCTTGAAGCTGTATGGATTCTCCGGAAGGAGACTTGGCCCTATGTCTCTATCTACTATGGATGAGCACATTAGGGTGATCATGCAGAAGATCAAAAGAGGAGAACTTGTTCACTTACACTCCCCATCAGGTCCCTCAAGAAATGGAGGTTAAGGTTGAACCCTTTGAGACAACACAACCTGGACCTCCTGCTGAGTCTCGTCAAGCTTTATTTTCTAATCCACAGCAGGGTTTTGTCCCCTCTTAATCTAAGCCTGTGAGAGAGAAAAACCCAACTGAGCAATACAAAGATGATCAACAAGGTGTTGTAGGCCAGTCTTCTCAATTAAAAAGTTCATAGAGGAGAAATAAGATGGCTTTTAAACCAAATTCTAGGAAGAAGAAGAAAGAGGCATCTATCTCCAAATCTCAAGATGAGTCAGAACATCTTGAGAACATGCAAGAAGAGGAAGCTCTACCAACTCCAATCCAAGCAACTCTTCTGGCATCAGGAAGACCCATCTTGTCCTGGACTTACTCTACTAATCCGGAAATATGGCATGTCATCAGACATCAAGGTGTTGAAGATGTCTACACATGGCAAGACATGTTCAATCTACCCCTACATGATATCTTTATGATAAGAAGACATTTTGAAAGTCTGAATGATCTTGACCATCTCATGAAGAAAGGCATGGTCATTATCATGATGAGGACTGTCAACATCAGAAGAGGGGAATCTGAGACTAAATGTACAAAAAACTATCAAAAATATGCACCTATCTAGTCTCTAAGGTTAGTCACTTGGAATCTCAGGTGACTACCTTACATAATAGGGTCAATGATCAGCAACTTGAGATTCTTATCTAAAGGAGAAACTAGCTATGAGACCTTTAAGAATAGCTCAACCAGGAACACAAGAACCTGTGAATGTGATTGACCTAACTCCTAGCTCACCTATGCAAGAGGGTGATGCTACCAAAAAGGGAGAGAAAGTCATTAAAATCACAGAACCTGGAAGTTCTTCACAGAGTATGGACTTTGAGGATTCACCATCTTCACTTGCAACTATCCATACTTAGCAACTTCTTCAAGTTCACATTGATGTGGACTCTATAGACTCCTTTATTCAGAATCTTTTTGAGGAAGGCTTTCTAAGAGCTGTGTCATCTCCACCTTGAAGAACTTCCTACAACAAATGGTGGAGGAATGATGCTAACAGAAGACCTTATTCTTCAAAGAGTTCAAGGGCAACAAGAAGTCTTCAATTACAGAACTTGAACTACTATGAAGGTCTTGGCCTTATCAACATGCCACTTATCAATCCAAGCCAATCTAGGCAAGTTAACAAGTTGGCTCAAAGGATTCAAGAAGGGATTACTGAAGAGTTCAGCCTCAGAAGGAGGCAGAGGCAATCAGGCAATGTCATTGGTCAACTGGATGTTGAGGCAGACCTTGAGATTAGCTTCAAAGTGAGAAACCTTGATTGAAGGCCTAGTGATTGAACCAAAGAGCCCTATCACACCTACAACTGGTTCAGAAGTGTATCCCTTGATGAGATACCTACTGGTGAAGGTGCATCTCAACCTTTCTCTAGCTAGAGCTTGGATGCTACTCCAAGAAATGAAGGCCAAAGCTCTCTCCACCCTTAGTCACAAATGTCTGTAAGTGACAAAGGGAAAAGGAAACTACTGTGAGGATATTAAGGAGGAGGAGAGAGAGAGAGAGAGGGAAAGGAAGCTAAAGGGGAAAGTTCCTCTACTAGTCTGCTGGCTACATGGAAGCTGCAACTAGGGCTACTCCCAGACCAAACACTCAAAATGATAAGTTAAGGGTAGTCAGGATTGCTTACTTAGAGACCAGGAACTTGATAATATCATCTCTATAACACTCGGTTATTTATTTTGAAGCCGACGAAAGAAGAAAAATAAATAAAGTCCAAAGTCGGGCGACCAAACTCGCCAATGAAAGAAAGTTGGGTGAGTGGGGGTATATAAAGGGAGAGGGTAGCCCTTACCCTCTCCCCACATCCAAAATCTCAGCAAAAAAAAGAGAGGAGAAGAAGAAAGGGAGAAAAGAGAGAAAAAGTTGGTTCTGGTGGATTCAAGTGAGCAAAATCATCGTGTAGCAGGTCCAATCGAAGCTCTACTTCTCAGTGTGGTTTGTGTGAGTTCTAGGACCCCTCTTTTAAACGTTTTTGGTCGATTTTTGGGGTTGGACCACATCTGAAAATCCGTTTTTGAATATGTGTGTGTTGACCATTTGTATTTGTTTGCGTGTGATGCGTTTGGAGTTTGTTTCCGGGCTTGTGAGTGCTTGAATGGTGTTGTGGTATGCATTCCTAAGGTTTAGGATGGTTGATTTGATCTTAGAATGGGTTTGTATGAGCTTGGAGGTCGAAAATGGCAGATTGGTTCGGGATGAACTGCATTTTGCATCAGCTAGGGCTAGGCAACGGAATGGAGGCCATACGGCCGATTGGGGTGCGATTGAGGTTCATTCGCATGATTGAGGGTTCATTCGCACGATTAAGGGTCCATTCGCACGATTGAGGATTTATTTGTACGATTGGGGGCCAGTCGCATGGGGTGTCATGCGACTGAGGGCTCATTCGTATAAGTGCTCATCCGCATTAGTTCCATTCGAATAGGACTCATCCGCATTGAGTCCATCCGCATTAAGTCCATTCGCATGGGTGTTCATTCTCATAGGTGTTCATCCACATTAGTCCATTCTCATGATGTTAGTTGTCTGCAGGCCATGCAACTGAAAGGTGCCCATACGCCCAAGTAGGGCTGGTGTACCCGAGGAAAATATAGTTTATGTACTAACTTTCGGGGGAAGGTGCAGATGTAAGTTTTGATGTGAAAGATTCCCGTAAGTTCATGTAAGATGACTATTGAGGACTTAGAGGTTATGTTGGGCATGATGATGATGTTGCATGTTTATGCATGATGTATGTTATGTATGTATGATGTTGCCCTGTATGATGTTGATGCCAGTGTATGTTATGTTCCTTATTATGACGTATGTTTATCTTTCCCATGTTAATGAATGAAATGAAAGTATTATGTAATGTAAACTGAAATATAATGAAAAGTGGAACATGATAAATGCATGCATTAATGAATTATGAAAGTAAAGAAAGTCTTGCAAGCCTTGTATGTTGGGACATGCCATTAAAAGGTGTTAGCCCAACGGTGTGTGGGTTCGCCTCCCCGAAAGGATGCACATCGGGGTCTTTCTTTGTGATTGACCATTTTTATAGAACCATTGCTGCATACCCTAGGTACTGTGACCAGAGGTGTGGTGCACCGTTATAGAAGGTCTATGATAGGCCTAGGTCTAGTACCAGGAACAGAAGGGTATTGCACTTGGAAATGGTACACCTAAACTCTAACTTAGGTGCTGTGACAAGAGGTGCGGTGCACCGTTATAGAAGGTCTATGATAGGCCTAGGTCTAGTACCAGAAACAGAAGGGTAAAGTTTATGGTTTGATGGAAAGAAAAGATGTAATGATGAAAGAATGTGAAAGTTAATGATGTATGATGAATGAACGAAAGTTAAAGAATGAATGAATGAATGATGAAGATAATAATGATATTATCTATGTGTACGTATGATGTATGATCGCATGAACGTAAAGAACAGTTTTAAAGAAAGAAAAGTATGTTTTATTTTAAAACTAGAACTCCCTCAGCAACGCTAAGTTTTATGTGTTTCGAGTTGACATGTAATGATTGCTGAGGATGGCAGGGTCAGCTACTCAGCTCTTTTGGATGGCATTCTTTTGATTAATGTTTTTTCATTGTAATGCGAACAAACAATATTTTGAATGAATGTTGTATTAACTTGCAAAAACATTTGTAATAATATGAAAAGTTGTTTTTATGTTTCTGTTGCAATGTTTTAGGTATGATTAAATATGAAGTATATGTTTTATGTGCATTGATTTACTAGCTGTAAGCGTCCCAGGAACGGGGCCTTACAATCTCCCTCCCCTTAGAGGAATTAAATGAACTGGCTGACATGAATTGTCAAGAGAAAGGAAGTAGGCAGAGGATGCAAGATTGCTTCTTGAAGTTAAGGAAGAAAAGAGACCGGAAAGGCACTACAAACATGTTCCTATCCTTTCACTTGTTCAAGAAAGCCCTGTACAAGAGGTTCTGGCTCCACAAGAACCTCAAGTAGACAAAGAAACTGATAGGATCAACATGATCAACTAGTTGAGTGCTACAGGCCTATTTCAGGCAGATGCACTTCTTCCTTTGTCCTTTGAGTACATAGAGTTTGAGTATCTTAAGCAGCTTGAACTTGAAGTACTCAAAGAAAGAAAGAAGATAAAAAGAAAGATGAGGAAGAGGCTGCAAAGTCAAGAGACATCACCCAAACAAGTATGAAGAAGTCTGCTGATAGGCAGAGGATGATGAGCTTCTTGAAGATGTATGGATTCTCCGGAAGGAAATTTGGCCATATGTCTCTATCTACTATGGATGAGCACATTATGGTGATCAAGCAAAAGATCAAAAGAGGATAACTTGTTAACTTACACTCCCCACCAAGTCAGGTCCCTCAAGAAGTGGAGGATAAGGTTGAACACTTTGAAACAACACAACTTGGACCTCTTGCTGAGTCTCAGCAGTTTCATCTTCTGATCCACAAGCAGAGCTCTGCACTCTCTCAATCTGAACCTGTGAGAGAGGAAAACCCAACTAAGCAAGACAAAGCTGATCAAAAAGGTGCTGCATGCCAGTCTTCTTAGTTAAAAATTTTAAATAGGAGAAAGAGGATGGCTTCTAAACCAAAGTCTAAGAAGAAGAAGAAAGAGGCATCCATCTCCGAATCTCAAGATGAGTCAGAACATCTTGAGAATGTGTAACGAGAGGAAGCTCCACCAACTCCAATCCAAGCAACTCCTCTAGCATCAAGAAGACCCATCTTGTCCTAGACTTATTCTACTAATCTAGAAAGATGACATGTCATCAGAGATCAAGGTGCTGAAGATGTCTAAACATGGCAAGACATGTTCAATCTACCTATGCATGATCTCTTTGAGATGAGAAGACATTTTGAAATGAATGATCCTAACCATCTCATGAACAAAGTCATGGTCATTATCATGATGAGGACTGTCAACATCTAAACATCAAGTGTTTTGGTAGCATCAGCCTAGGGGGAGTTTGTAAGGATTCATATAAGGCTAATACAACCCAAAACATCAAACAGTCTATCCTAGAATGCTTCAGAAGTTTCACATTCTACATTAGAAAACATTCTAAGTATGAAATCTTCTGAAGCCAAGACCAATATCTTCCGAAGCCAAGACCAATATCTTCCAAAGCCAAAGATGAAGTCTTCCGAAGCTTCATAGACAAATTCATTCGAAGTAAGTTTATGAAGACAGATTTCTTCTAAAGACTTTTGAGCACATACTTTATCTAATGTACCTTTTACCATAAAGTTGGACCACCTTTCTATCGTAACTCTGTTTGACTCATCGGCTTTCACAAGTTGGTGAAAGGTCCATACTTTTGGTAAAACTTACATTGAGGTCTTGAGTCTGTTTCTTTCTACTTTATGTACTTTTATCCTTTTTGTAATATATTAGGATGTTAGCTATGGCATGTCATAGTCACTAGTCAAAAGGCAATCTACCTTTTGACTACATTGATTTTGTTGTTGTCTAGATCATATATCCAGCTGGCCTTTAAAGTATGGCCGGCTATAGGATGTAGTATAAAATATCTGTAACACCCGGTTATTTATAAAAGACAAAGAAAGAAGAATAAAGTGAGAAAAAGAAAGAAAATATATTTTACCCAAGTTAAGGGGTAAAAAGTGTCAAAAAGGACAAAAGGTTTGAAAAAGTAAGTGTAAAAGGTGATAGCCACCCATCACTCTCTCTACACCCACAAAAATCGGATTTTAGAGAGAGAAAGCAAAAAGAGCAGAAAGCTCTCAGGTTTTGAAGAAGAACAAGTGCAAAAGTTGAATTCAAAGTAAGAATTCATGTGTTTAATATGTTCTGAACTGGTTATATCCTCGGTTGTACGCTTATGTGTGTTTGTGTGTGTTCGGGTGTGTGTTTCGGTGAGTTTCTAGGTGGTTGAACTCAATTGCAAACGGGTTTGAAAGAAGTCACACCTAAGAGGCTGCAAAGGTGAGTTCTAGAACCCTTCTTTTACATGTTTTAACTAATTTTGGGGCTGGAAATGCATGAATGTGTGTTTTTTTATAAAACTTGGTTTCATACCCGTATGTATGAATGTGTGTATGTTGCGGGAGAATGCAAATGGGGGTAAAACACCTGCTTCAAGTGTGGGAAGCCTGGCCATATAGCAAGGGAATGTGGGATTGTAAGGTGTTACAACTGTGGAGAGAATGGTCACCTGAGTAGAGACTGTAAGCCGAGAGCTGAGGGTTCGGGGGTGAAGAAGACTGGAGGAGAAGGACATAGTGTGAGCACCCGAGCGTTTACGATGACACAGGAGGAGGCTAGGACGGACCCTGATGTTGTGTCAGGTACGTTTCTAGTAAACCAAACTTTAGCCTCTGTGTTATTCGATTCTGGTGCTAGTAAAAGTTTTATTTCTGCTACTTTTTGTGCTAAACTGCCTGTTAGTAGTAGGAGTGTAGATGCGCCCTTTGATGTAGAAATTGCCATAGGTAGGTCTACCCGGATTTTTGAGGTGATAGAAGGATGTGGTGTGGAATTAGAAGGTCATAAGTTTCCTGTTAGACCATTCGTGATGACTTTAGGCGGGTTTGACGTAGTCCTGGGAATGGATTGGTTGGCGGACTACGAGGCAAACATTGTGGTCACAAGAAGATGATCTGTTTGATAGTGCCTTACGGGAGTTTGGTGATTGTTTATGGTGATCAAGTCACTATGATCCCGAAAGTGATTTCGATGGTGGTGGCGGGAAAGTGCATGAGGCGTGGATGTTGTGCCTACTTGGCCAACGTGAAGGATGTGGATACACCAACACGACAACTGACCGACGTACCGGTGGTGTGTGACTTTCCGTATGTAGTTCATGAAGACTTACTAGGAGTGCCACCAAATCGTGAGATCGAGTTTCAAATTGATCTGATACAGGGTGCCCAACCTGTTGCTAAGGGACCGTATCGTTGCTCCGACTGAGATGAAAGAGTTGATAGATCAATTGCAAGAGCTGCTTGACAAGGGGTTTATTTGATCAAGTATCTCTTCTTAGGGTGCTCCAGTCTTATTTGTGAAAAAGAAATACGGTAGCATGAGGATGTCTATCGACTACCATGAGCTGAATAAATTGACAAGAAAGAACCGATACCCATTGCCGAGAATTGATGACTTATTCAATCAGCTTCAAGGTGCTAGTTAGTTCTCAAGGATAGACCTTCGATCTGGTTATCATCAGCAGAAGGTTAAAGAGCAAGACATTCCTAAAACAGCTTTTCGCACATGTTATGGTCACTACGAGTTTCTCGTTATGTCATTTGGTTTGACCAATGCGTCAGCTGCTTTTATGGACTTGATGAATCAAGTGTGTCGGCTGATGTTGGATAAATCAGTGACTATGTTTATCGATGATATCTTGATTTATTCCAAGAGTGAAGAGGAGCATGTCGGTCATATTCGAGAGGTGTTGGAGACGTTAAGGAGGGAGAAGCTGTATGCTAAATTCTCCAAGTGCGCATTCTGGTTGTTAGAGGTTCAGTTCTTGGGTCACGTGTTGAATCTCAAGGGGATTATGGTGGATCCAGCAAAGGTGGAGACATTGATGCAATGGAAGTCTCCAAGACGCCATCCGAGATTTGTAGTTTCTTGGTTTGGCGGGCTACTACAGACGATTCATTCAAGACTTCTCTATGATCGCTTCTACACTAACCAAGTTGACCTGGAAAGATGTAAAGTTTGTATGGGGTCAAGCTCAAGAGAAGGCATTCGAGGAGTTAAAGGCGAGGTTGACTCAAGCTCCTATTCTGTCATTACTTGATAGAAGTGAAGATCTGGTGGTTTATTTTGATGCTTCCTACTCGGGGTTGGGGTGTGTGTTAATGCAGAGGGGAAAAGTTAAAGCCTATGCATCCTAACAGTTAAAGGTTCATGAGGTTAATTACCCTACTCATGACTTGGAACTAGCAGTTGTGGTCTTCGCATTAAAGATATGGAGGCACTACCTATACGGTACAAAGTGCACCATATTCACCGACCACAAGAGCTTAAAGTACTTCTTCGAGCAGAAGGACCTGAATATGAGGTAGAGGAGATGGTTGGATCTTATAAAAGACTATGATTATGAGATCCATTACCATCCGGGCAAAGCCAACGTGGTGGCAGATGCCCTTAGCCGAAAGGAGAGACCCGAGCAGATTCGGGTGAAAGCTTACCAGTTGATCATGACCTCTGATGTGATGAAACAAGTCAAAGAGTTTCAATATGAGGCATTGAAAGAAGATCATCTTAACTCTAAAAGAATGAGAGGTCTGGTTGCGGAATTGGGCGAAAAAACACTCGGTGTCAGAACCCGATTCGAACAGATGTGGATTCCTCGTTTTGGGGATCTACGCGTGAAAATTATGGATGAAGCTCACAAGACTCGATACTCTATTCATTCCGGTGCTACAAAGATCTACCAAGACATGAAGAAAGATTATTGGTGGCCGAGTATGAAGCGTGATGTGGTGGAGTATGTGAGTAAATGCCTTACTTGTTTACAAGTGAAGGCGGAGCATCAGATCCGTATGGGAAGATCTAACCTTTGGATATACCGGAATAGAAGTGGAAGCACATCACCATGGATTTCATTACAAAGCTACCGCGTACCTTGAAAGGGTATGATGTTATATGGGTGATCGTAGATCGTTTGACGAAGAGTGCTCACTTCTTACCGATTCACGAGACATATTCATCCGAGAGGTTGGCGGATTAGTTCATTAAAGAGATTTTAACTTGTCATGGTGTACCGGTGTCTGTTGTGTCTGATCGCGACACTTGGTTTACATCCAAATTTTGGAAGAAATCCACGATGCGATGGGGACAAGGCTACAGATTAGCATGGCTTATCATCCTCAAATGGATGGTTAGTCGGAGAGGACGATTCAGACGCTGGAAGATATGCTTCGGGCATGCATCATTGATTTTGGAGGAAATTGGGATGAGCACTTGCCGTTAGCTGAGTTCTCATATAACAACAGTTATCATGCCAGTATCGGTATGCCTCCTTATGAGATGCTCTACGATAGGAAATGCAAAACACCCATGTGTTGGGGTGATATCGGTCATAAAGAGTTAGGGAGTATCGAAGTGGTCGAGGCTACGACTGAGAAACTGGATAGGATCAAAGCCTTCATGAAGGCAGCCAAAGATAGGCAAAAGTCGTATGTTGATAAGCGACGTAGACCGATTGAGTTCCCGGTGGGTGATTGAGTCATGCTGAAAGTCTCACCTTGGAAGGGTATCATTCGGTTCAGATTGCGGGGCAAGTTGAGCCCAAGGTACATAGGGCCTTTCCGAATCATCGCTCAAGTAAGAGAGGTAGCCTATAGATTGGAGTTACCAGATGAGTTAAGTGGAATTCACCCAACATTCCATGTATCTTATCTGAGAAAGTGTTTAGCTATTGAAGATATGACTGTACCACTGGAGGATATTGAGGTAGATGAACGGCTCAATTACGTGGAGCAACTAGTGGCGATCATTGATCGAAAAGAGAAGAGGCTGAGGAATAAAGTGGTTCCTCTTGTGCATGTACAGTGGAAGCACAAGAAGGGATCCAAGTCTACGTAGGAGACTGAAGAAGAGATGAGACAGCATTACCCATGATTGTTTGAGGAATAACAGGTTTTGGGGATGAAACCTAAATAAGGGGAGTGGACTTGTAACACCCGTTATCTATAAAAGGCAAAGAAAGAAGAATAAAGTGAAGAAAAGAAAAAGCTATTTTACCCAAGTTAAGGGGTAAAAAGTGTCAAAAAGGACAAAAGGTTTGAAAAAGTGAGTGTAAAAGGTGATGGCCACCCATCACTCTCTCTACACCTACAAAATTCAGATTTTATAGAGAGAAAGCGAAAAGAGTAGAAAGCTCTTGGGTTTTGAAGAAGAACAAGTGCAAAAGTCAAATTCAAGGTAAGAATTCGTGTGTTTAGTATGTTCTTAACTGGTTATATTCTGACTGTATGCTTATGTGTGTTTGTGTGTGTTCGGGTTTGTGTTTTGGTGGGTTTCTAGGCGATTGAACTCAATTGCAAACGGGATTGAAAGAAGTTACACCTAAAAGGCTGCAAAGGTGAGTTCTAGAACCCCTCTTTTACATTTTTTAATTGATTTTGGGGCTGGAAATACATGAATATATGTTTTTATAAAACTGGGTTTCATACCCGTATGTATGAATGTGTGTATGTTGCAGGTATGGTTTTATTTTGGACTATGTTCATATTTGATGATGTTATAGTTGTGTTTCTATGGCTTAGAATGTAAGATTTAAGATTAGAACATGATAGATGGTGGTTGGGGATCGAATTATGATTTTAAGTGTGCCCTAGGCTGCTCATGTGTCCAAACAGTAACTCATATGCCTAAGTTTTAGAATAATTGCTTAAGTGTTTCAAATGCAGATGAACAAAAGTCAATGCGGATGAGCATTGACAAATGCGGATGAACAAAAGTTAATGTGGATGAAGAAAAGTCAATGCAGATGAGCATTGACAAATGCGGATGAGCAAAAGTTAATGCGGATGAACAAAAGTCAATGCGGATGAGCATTGACAAATGCGGATGAAAAAAAGTCAATGCGGATGAGCACTAACAAATGCGGATGAACAAAAGTTAATGCGGATGAACATAAGTCAATGCGGATGAGCATTGACAAACGCGGATGAACAAAAGTTAATGCGGATGAACAAAAGTCAATGCGGATGAGCATTGAAAAATGTGGATGAACAAAAGTTAATGAGAATGAACAAATGCGGA
Source organism: Flaveria trinervia (assembly GCA_025506515.1). Classification (NCBI taxonomy): domain Eukaryota; kingdom Viridiplantae; phylum Streptophyta; class Magnoliopsida; order Asterales; family Asteraceae; genus Flaveria; species Flaveria trinervia. The sequence continues at coordinate 44,636,428 of CM046441.1, forward strand.
TGAACAGATGCGGATGAACAAAAGTTAATGCGGATGAACACATGTGGAAGAACAAATGCGGATGAACAAATGTAGATGAACTAAAAGAAATGCGGATGAACAAAAGAAATATGGATTAACACTTAGAATATTTTCTGATTTCCGGGAGGAAAATGTTATGAAGGCTTTGACTTTGGAGGTTCCTAGGGGTATAGTAAGTTGACTTTTTGAGGTCATAGATGATGTGATGGGCATGAGTGATGATGTGTGATTAATGATGTGTGATTGATGATGTGTGATTGATGATGTGTGATTAATGATGTGCGATTGATGATGTTATGCTTATGTATGATATGATCAGTTATGTTCCTTATTACATATGATGATGCGACTTTAGATGGTGTGATATTGTTAATAAACGTAAAGTATTATCTTAACAAAGTGAAAGATTAAGATAATGAAAGTGGAACATAATGAATGAAAATCCTTGCAAGCATATGAAGGGAGGTTCACAACTCATTGAGAGTTGTTACCCTATGTGTGTCTACAGCGTGTGATTTTTGCTAACTCATAAGGGTCCATACACACAGTAAAAGTTCAGTCTTGGTGATTGCTCCAATACGTGTGATTTCCTAATTACTGTGTGTATATATATTTAGAGCATGCGATTTTGGCTGACCCATAAGAGTTCACACACACAGGGGGAGTCTGTCCTAGTGACCAGTCCATACGTGCGATATGCGCGATACGTGCGATATGTGCGAACGTGCAAAATGTACTAAACAAACGATGATAAAGATAATAATTATTACTGACTGGGGTTGAGTAATAGTGAGATTCTTACTGTGAATCGAATATGGTAATCAAGTCAGTGATTGAATGGCGGAAACAAACAATAAAAGAACATTCAATGCAAGAAAGTTACTCATAAATGCTTTTTATTTCTCTCTTCATCATCTCTGACTTTACCTTTTCTTCTTTGATTTTATCAGCCAGTTTGTGATTATGCTCCCTATACCATTATAGTTCAATAATGCATTTTTCACTACAAAGGTTAGATTTTACCTCAGTAGGCATTGGAGATGATCCATCATTGATGTGAGCCATAAGAGTATGATTTTGAAATTGAGGCTTGACTTCCTTTGCATACACACTCCAGTCACCTACTCCATCTTTCTTTATCACTAGAGCACTGGCTGAAGACTGGCTACTTCCATGAGCTTGATTTGTTAGTTGAGGTGGATTCTGATATGATTGGTGTTGATGATACTGTTGATGTTGGTTGTTTGAGTGAAAGCTTGAGTTAGGCTGTGAGGATGATTGGCCTGGAGAGTTCCTTTGATAGTTGTTTCTCTTGGGGGCATTACACTCTCTTGAGAAGTGGCCAGCAATGCCACAGTTGAAGCATTTCACCTTGGATTTATCATATCCAAGTTTTGTATTTTCATTCAGGCTCAGCTTTCTTCCTTTTCTGATGAATTTCTTAGCTCTCATTGCAATCATGGCCATTTGCCATTGTAGATCCATTTCTTCCACATCATCTAGATCCATTTCCTCCTGATCTTCTTGAATAAGATGAGCAGAAGTGAGTCTTCCTCCCAAGTAGGCTTCAAAGCTTGCAACAAATGCATTGTAAGTTGCCTTTTGTTCTTCTGATCTTGAGTCTTCAGGATTGGTTGAGGAGTAGTAGTGACTCTGGAAGTTTGAGGAGCAGCAGTGACTCTAGGTGTTTGAGAAGAGGTTGAAGAATGATTGATTGGTGGAGTTGCAATGAACCCAGTGTTGTTCATTTGATCTCTTGATGAGATAAAATCATCTTCCTCAATGATGAAGGAATTTTCCACAGAATGAGTTTCTGATGGAAATTTGTAAGCCTCAATCACTCTTGGTCCACCAAGATTTCTGCTTCTTTCATCAAGTTCTAAAGCTTCAATTTTGGCTATCATGATGTCTAGAGTAGTACTCTCAAGATCAAGGGTATTTTTCTCAGTATGGTTACATTCTGTTTCCAGCTTTCAAGGAGACTGTGAAGCATCTTTTTGTTTAATTCTTTAATCTTGTAAGTGACCCCCATGATTTCCAAGTCATTTACTAACTGTACAAATCTATGCAGTTGTTTAGATATTGATTCTCCCTTGGTGTGGTGGAATGTTTCATACTGATTAACAAGCTTGTCTTTGTTGATTTCAGCCACCTCACTGCTTCCTTCACACATGATTTTTAGTGCATCCCACATAGCTTTTGCAGTTCCATACTTCTCTAATCTTTTTAGCACATCCATCTTGAGTGCTTGAGTCAGAATTGAGTAGGCTTTGAGGTCTATCTTGATTTTCTTGTAGTCTTCTTCATCTAAGGTCAGATCTTCAATGGGTATTCTAGCAGTTTTGTATATTGCAGCTTGATCTGCAGACAGAGTAAGAGGGATGTATGGCTCCTTGCATATTGAGATCCAGAAATCAGGATCTACACCTGTGATGTAATTCCTAAACCTGATATTCCACTGTTTAAACTCAGATTTATGTTTAAGCATTGGAGGTTTAGGTGTATGACCAAGTTCTGAGTAGCTGTTAGAATCCATTTTAACTATGTGTTTTAACTGGTATAATATAGATTTAGATGATTTTTAGGATTGATTAGTCCAAATAGTTCAAACGGATTTCAGAACCAAATCTGTGATGGTATTTGAGTTTCTTGCTATTGTGAGTATTTTGGTGAGTATGTGTTGACAAGAGTAGTTTTTGTTGTTTACTAAGTAAGAATATGATATACTCTACTAGCAACTCGATTACCAGATCAATCGAATTCTATTCAGTTCTTGCGCAGATCTGAAAGAGAATCGAGAGCCAAAGCTCTGATACCAATTGACTAGGGTTGAGTAACAATGAGATTCTTACTGTGAATCGAATATGGTAATCAAGTCAGTGATTGAATGGCGGAAACAAGCAATCAAAGAACATTCAATGCAAGAAAGTTACTCATAAATGCTTTTGTATTGTATATATGAAAGTTGATAAATTACAGAGAATAATTACAACAAAGATTCTCTATCTATTATCCGTCACCTCATGTACGAGGTATCTATTCTATTTATAGGCAGACAAGATGCCTTTTACAAAATGACTAACTACCCCTGACCTATTACATCAGAACTAGTCTAAGTCTTCATCCGCATCTTTGCTTGTTCATCCGCATTGACAAATGCGGATGAGTTAACTTGATCAGCATTTCTTCACTTGATCATCTGCATTAGTATGTTGGTCATTCGCATTGGTTAATGCGGATGAACAAATACTTATGCGCATTTGTTCGGTCATCCGCATTTGTCTAATGCGGATGAGCAAAATCTTGTCCGCATTAACTTTTAGTCTTCCGCATTAGTCAATGCAGAAGAGTAAATACTTGTCAGCATTAGCATTATGTCTTCCGCATTGACAAATGCGGAAGACAACACTTGTTCTTTTCCTTAGCAGAATTTCATCCGCATTACTTCTTGGACTTAAGGGATTCCAGCAAAACAATCATCAAATCACCCATTGAGTTGGCATGTATGATCCTTTCAAGGGTCCAACAATTACCTTGATTTATGTGCGATGTGTGATCACGTGCGATAGTAATGAAAATGTTTTAACGAATGGAAGGTAATGCAATGTCTTTATAAAACTAAAACTCACTCAACAACGCTGACCTTTTATGCATTTTCCAGTTGGCAGGTGAGCATTGCTGAGGATGGCACGGGGCAGCGACTTGGCATTTTTGGATGGCATCCATTTGATAGAAATATGACGTTTTTCTGATGTAATGCAAATAATGATGTTTTGTAACCAGTCAACAATGTATTACTGAAAAAGTGATTATAATAAAATGGATGTTTAAATGTTTCCGCTGCAATGATTTCTTTAAGTTAATGTAACTTATATGTTTTATATGCGATGATCGACCAGCTGTAAGCGTCCCGGGATCGGGCCGTTACACTATCTTAGGTCCCTTGTAATCCTTAAACCTTGTATGCTTTTTAAACACTTGTAAGGAACTTGAGATCAATATACATCATTTTTGAAAACCAAACACTTTTGTTATATGTTATTGTTCTTTTTCTATCTTTCTATTACTTGTTTTACTTAGTATCAAGGTGACTGGTGGCAGTTCCCCATTTCATCTGTTAAGTGTTCTAAATCATCTCTTCTCACTATGTGTTGTGTTGTAAGTGATTGTTGGATCTAGAAAGACTGGTGCAACCAAAACCAAGTCACTTAGAAGATTTTGGTACAACAAATAAAGGACTTCCGAAGCCAAGTGTGGAACTTCCGAAGGAAAAAGGAGATCTTCCGAAAACAAAGTGTAAAGCTTACTTCCGAAGGAAAAGTTCCAACTTCCAAAGATAAAGAACCTACTTCTGAAGTTCAAGACTTAGAAAGCAAGATCTGAAGTCAACTTCCGAAGTACAGAAGTCCTCAAGCCTCGGAAGTATAGAAGCCTCTTCGGAAGTATAAGTGGGTTCAGAAGAACTTGTTCTTCCGAAGCCAACTTACCTTCGAAAAACACTGCTATTATCCAGTGGACATAAGTATGACCTTCCTGACATCCGCTGCAAATCTCTAAGATACTGCATGGTGTTTTCTCAAAAGCCATGCAGTTGACCATACTTTAATCCACTGTTTACCTTTTATGTTAGTACAGTTGCCATCTTTAGTTAGTGACAAAAAGTAAGTCATGGACATGTCATGACTACCATATCTTAGATAATACTTTATCTAAGATACCTTAACTTTAGCATTGTAGTATATGCTTTAGTCTTAGGTTTCCAGCTGGTATCAAAGTATATCCGGCTGTAGGATCTAGTATATATAGTCTCTCATTGTAACTCATATATCATGCTTGTAAGAGTCTTGTAATATCTTGAGTTGAGAAGTAATATATACAAGTGCCTTGAAAATTTATTTCTGTGTGTTCTTTACTACTTATTATATTATTATCAACTCTTGTAAAAGACTTTACTTCATCTGAATTGAGTGTTTCTATAAGTGAGTTTGAGAGAAATCCAAGTGTTTAAGTGACAAACCCGATCCTGCAATTGGTATCAGAGCTTTTTAGGCTTTTGATTGTGAGATCTTACCATCCTAATCAACCTGTTTTTCACTCCTCCTTATACCTCACTCAAAATGGCCCCCAACAAATCTGAAGTAGAGATGGGGACGATGACCAAAGCACCCATCATCACCCCTGAAAACTTCAGGTCGTGGAGCAGAAGAATGGAAGGATTCATCAGATATCAAGACAGTAAAATGTGGCAATCCATTGTCAATGGCCCGTATAAGCCAAAAGTAGCTGGTGGAAACGGTGCCATGATCGAGAAAGTTGTTGAAGATTATTCTGATGAAGACAAGAATAAGCTTGACATTGACAGCAACGCCATGACTGTTCTCATGACTGCAATTCCAAACTCTATCATGGTGGGGTTTGAGTACTGCAAGTCTGCCAAAGAACTGTTTGATGCGCTTGCTCAAATGTACTCAAGCTCAAATGACGCCAAGAAGGACTCACTGAAGCAGCAGTTCGAGAACTTCACCCATGTTGCTAGAAAGACTCTTAGCCAGCAATATTTTAGGTACATGGATCTTATTTCTTCCCTTAATCTGTGGGAATTGCTCATGAACTCAGAGACCTTACAAGAAAGCTCATGAGTGCATTACCCAATGAGTAGACATTTTACTGTGTCTCTATCAAGAGAATAGAAAATCTGAATACACTCACCATTACCGAATTCTTGGGATCCTTGATGGTTACCGTTTGGAAATGGAAAGTAAGAGGGGTCATCAGACAAGCAGACCCTTGAGTCTTCCTGCTAGCAACGCCTTAATGGTTGCTGAAGGCTCAGGAATCTCCCAACCTCAACAATACCTGACTTACACCCAGCAGCCATCTTGTTCTTCTGGGCCATACATCACAGTTCCTGAGACTCTAAGGTCTCAACAAGCTCAGCAAAGCTCCTTTCAGGACAGTTGTGCTTTTGTCTCAGGAAGTGGACACTCAAGTGATTATCAATAATGCTTTGATGATCTAGAGTGTTTTAGCCCGGATGATGTGGAATATGTGGACATAGTCCAACAAATGGGTCTTCTAACCTACAGAGCAAAAAAGTTCTTTAAGAGAACTGGAAGGCAATTTCCCCAGAACCCAGTCAACAACAAATTTGGGTTTGACAAAACCAAGCCAAATGTTACAATGTAACCAACTTGGTCATTTTGCAACGGAATGCAAGGCTCCCAAGTCCAACCCGGAACCCCACAGGCCTCCACACATCCCTCTACACCAAAGCCCACCGAAAAGTCAACTGAAACAGCAGCAATGGCTCAAGAAGTTGACTGGAGCTTCATGGTACAGGATGTGACTCCTGCTCAAGCACTCATGGGCGGAATAGATGAAAATAAGGTAGGTGAACATCTCTATACTCCTGCCTGTATTGCTAAGGTTAAATTGTATCAGGACTACAATATGGAGATTAAATCTGATATTGAGTCTTTAAATGTTTTGAAATCTAACTTAAAAAGGCTGAATCTGACTACCAAAGAAAAATTGAGGAGTTAGAAAATTGGTGTCCCTATTAAACATGACACACACAAACTATAAGACTTAGATAAAGGATTTAATATCCAAATTGACTGAGGCTCAAGCCCAGCTTGTCACAGCTGACTCAAGCCAGGAAGTATATGCTATTTCCGAGCAAAACTTCCAAGCCATCCTTGCATCATCCTCTCACTCAAAACTTTGCTACCAAACAAAGGAGGGTTGGGAACCAATGAAATTGCTCCACCACACTCTTATATGTCTATAAGAAACCAAGGTGTTGTACTGAAGCAAGAGGTTCCATCTGCTGACCCACCTTCTCATGATCAAGAATGATGCAACTATGGAGACCATCACAGAAGAACCAGGTAACTATGCCCTCCCCTACCAATGATGATCAAACCCTAACCACCAAAGCCAGAAGAAGCAAGCTAAGGCAGCCAGAAAAACTGCCAAGAAAGTGGCTGAGTCCAAGCTAAAGATAGACCCAAAGCAAAAGGGTAATTTCATCTCAGCGGATTCCAGGTGGTTGGAAACTCTGATTCAGGAAAGGGTGTAGTACCAGCACTCCTGTCCTACCAAAGGATCAGAAGTTAAAGGGAAAAGTTGCTGATGAACATAAAAAGAACAAGAAACAGCAATCCTCAAATTCCCAAAAGACTAACATTGCATGCATAATGTGTTCTCCAAACCACATGGCCAAAGATTGTTATTACAATCCTGCTAGCAACATTATGCAAATAATGTTAAAAAAGAAGGAGTCAGGAAGGTTCCTCATTTGGACCATATCAAATGGTTCAAGTGATGAAAAGGGGAAGCTTGTTTCCGAAGCAAGCTGCTTTCGGAAGAATTCTTCTTCCGAAAGGAAAAAAGGCTTCGGAAGCTAAAGCTGTCAAGACTCAGAAGAACAAAAGATTCCCCTTGAAACCATCCCAGAAGAAGACTACTTCGGAAGAAAAGGTGGTGAAGGCTTCTTCCGAAAAGAAAGAAGCTTCGGAAGAATGCCAAGTTACAAAGCTTCAACATGCTCATCCTCCATGATCAACAAAGGATGGAATGGAAGATCAAGGAAGATGTTGTAGCCCAACCTCTTCTTCAAAGACATCCATTGAACCCCCATGCATAAATTTTGGTTCAATTATGTCATTATCTTTGGAAGAACCCAAGACCAATAAAGCTTGGGTTTCCACTCAAAACTAATCATCTCATCTTATGTGCAGGGACATCCATAGACAAAAATAACAACATTTGGATTGTAGATAGTGGATGCTCCAGGCACATGACAGGGAACAGACATCTCCTTCAACAATTTCACATTATGATGGAGGTCCTGTCCAGTTTGGAGGTGAGGCCGGAGGATATATTTCTGGCAGAGGGGGTATATCCAATGGTATGTTAATAGTGACAAAGTTAACTTGTCAAACAGCTTGAACGCAATCTGTTAAGTGTTTCTCAATTTTGTGATCAAAAGCACCAAATGCTTTTCACAAAACATGAGTGCATTATCCTCAAACCAGGGATGACAATCCTCCGGAATTGGTGCTTCTTAGATCTCCCAGGAAAGGGGATATGTACAAGCTTGATATGAACAATGCTTCCCCAATAGTGAAGTATCATGCTTTCTTTCCAAAGCTGATAGTGATGAGTCAACACTGTGGCATAAACGTATGTGTCATGTAAATTTTAATACAATGAATAAATGGCTAAAACAACTTGGTACATGGTTTGCCTAAAAAGGATTTTTTCTGCAAAAACAACTATGTTGCTTGCCTGAAAGGGAAACAACACAGGATGTCTCATAATCCAATATGTTAACTCTATCACTACTCCATTGCACTTATTGCACATGGATCTTTTTGGTCACACAGTATAATGAGCATTGGAAGGAAATCATATTGCCTTGTGATAGTTGATGATTTTACAAATTCACATGGTATTCTTTTTAAGAACTAAAGATGAACTGCTGAAATTTAAAATCTTTTATTCTTAAAATAGAAAATCAATTGATCACAAGGTTAAAATAATTAGATGTGATCAAGGGACTGAGTTTAAGAACCTCATTCTTGACTCATTCTGTAACTCAAAAGGGATTGCCAGACAATATAGTGCTCCCAGAACTCCTCAACAAAACGGTGCTGTTGAGAGGAGGAATAGGACACTTATTGAGGCTGCTCGAACTATGTTAGCTGATTCAAACTACCTCTAACATTCTGGGTAGAGGCAGTCAGCACTGCATGCTATGTGCAAAACAGAGTTCTTGTAGTTAAGCCCCATGGAAAAACCCCTTATGAGCTATGGAACAAGAGCCCACCGTTCATTGGCTTTCTAAGGTCCTTTGGCAGCAGGTGTACCATACTTAACACAAAGGACAATTTAGCAAAATTTGCTGAAAAGTCGATGATGCTATCTTTGTTGGATACTCTTCTAGTTCCAAAGCTTATAGAGTATAAACATTAAGAATCAACAATTTGAGGAGTCATCCATATAGTTGTTAATGAGCACACTCCTTGTGTTAGGGGAATGGACCTGATCACATCTTTGATTTAGAATTGTTTCCAAACTATTCTAACCCTCTTGTGAGAATGTTTCAGTTGAATAGGTGCTCAAAATGATGCTGATGCTGCTGCTAATGATCAACTGTTTGAGCTTCCCAACCTAGACCAAATTCTCCAAGTGATGCAATACATCAAGCTTCCACTATTCACAGATCCGATAGCTTAACTATATCAAGGAATAGTGAAGCTTCAACAAGTGAGTCACCTACTAAGCCTCAAAACTCATCTGGTGATCCACCACAACCCCAGGCAGAAGGAGGTAGTATTTTGAAGGAACAGGCAACTGTTAATACTACTTCACAGCCAACTATTGATGATGTTTCTCATTCATTCAATCAGTCCTCATTGAATGACTTTGAAACAGCAGCTGGACAGAGTGTTCTAGTTCCTGAGCAGAATATGTCCAACCTGGATCTGTCTTTGCAACTGGAAGTGATTCCTCGTCTTAGGATTCACAACACTCATCCAACTGAGAACATCATAGGGAATGTCTCTGAGGGTGTGAGAACAAGAGGATATTCTCATCAAGGGAATGTCTGCTTGTACTCATGCTTTCTATCTCATGGAACCCAAGAAGGTAGAAGATGCCTTGAAAGATAGTAGCTGGATTGAATCAACGCAAGAGGAGCTGTTTCAATTCAAGAGACAGAAGGTATGGAACCTATGTCCGCTACCATCTGGTCAAGTACCTATAGGCACCAAATGGGTTTCAGAAACAAGAGAGATGATAGAGGCTTGATCATCAAGAATAAGGCAAGACTTGTGGTTCAAGGATACACTCAAGAGGAAGGAATCGATTATATTGATGTCTTCGCACCAGTTGCAAGACTTGAGGCAGTAAGGATCTTCCTTGCTTATGCTGCATCCAAGGACTTCACAGTATACCAACTTGATGTCAAGTGTGCTTTTCTATATGGGGATATAGACAGGGAGTCTATGTATGCCAACCTCTAGGATTTGAAGATCCACAGCACCCCAACTATGTGTGCAAATTGGATAAGCTCTATATGGGCTGCACCAAGCACCTAGGATGTGGTATGAGACGTTGTCTCAGTTTCTTCTGAAGAATGGCTACACTAGAGGTACCATTGACAAGACTTTCTTCATCAGAAAGTATGGAAAGGACATCTTTCTCGTTCAAGTCTATGTCGATGACATCATATTTGGTTCTTCAAATGACCAATATGAAGGACTTTGAGAGCATTATGAAGAAGAAGTTTGAGATGAGTTCCATGGAAAAAATGGACTTTTTCCTTGAATTCAGGTAAAGCAACTGAAGGAAGGGTTCTTCATTAATCAATCTAAATATGTCTCTGACATCTTAGAAAGATTTGAGATGAAGGATTGCAAGCCTACCAAGACACCCATACCCAGAAACCATAATCTTTGTCCTGACCTTGAGGGGGAGGATACTGATCAACATCAGTATAGGGCAATTATTGTTCCTTGATGTATCTAACAGCAAGTAGACCTGATATCATGTTTGCTACTTGCATTTGTGCAAGATATCAGGCTGCTCCTAAGGTGTCTCACCTGGCTGCTATTAAGAGAATCCTCAAATACCTCAAAGGACCACCTAAACTAGGTCTCTGGTATCCCAGAAACAAGGATTTCAATCTTTATGGATACTCTGACAGTGACTATGGAGGCTGCAATATTGACAAGAAATCAACATCAGGGGATGTCAATTTCTTGGTGGAAGGATCATCTCATGGCAATGCAAGAAACAATCCTGTGTCTCTACATCAACTGCTGAAGCTGAATACATTGTTGCTGCTAACTGCTGTGCTCAACTGCTATGGATTCAAAATCAGATGTTAGACTATGAATTCAACTTTATGAGTACTCCTATCCATATTGACAACATAGTGCTATCTCCATTACTGAAAATCCGGTGAAGCACTCCAAGACTAAGCACATTGACATCAGGTATCATTTCATTAGAGACATTCATGAGAAAAATCTAATCAAGTAATCAAAGTTGATTCAAATGAGCAATATGCTGATCTGTTTACCAAAGCTTTTGATGAACAAAGGTTTAAGTATCTCATAACAGCTATTGGATGATAAACATTGATTAATCTGATCTCTTTTGAAACCTTTTTATATGTAAGTCTTGTGTCAATACAATTTAAGCCCTATTACAAAAATTCTCTCTGAAATTTTCTAAGTGTAAATTCCTTCAGAAGAGAAATTAACCTTCGGAATACACTTTCATATCTTCCGAAGCAAAATTTCTCAAGGATAACTTTCTCTCTCGAAGAATTTTTGGCCTCGGAAGAAGCGATTGATTGTACATCAGATCTACTACCGAAACTTACAAATTCTCTATTCGGAAGCAACTCTAACCTTCGGAAGCAAAGATTTGGCTTTGGAAGTAAGAATTGCCTTCGGAAGACAAGTTACCTTCGGAAATGTTTTACACTCGGAAGAGAGATTTCACTGTGTAACGTAAATTTCTTGGGCCCCCCACTGTAAAAAGCAAAGATTTTGTTGATGATGTCGGATTATTTAACTGATTTTAACCTTACTGCCACTGTCATTTCATCCACTAAAACATCACATCACCTTATCCTTACCCCTATTACCGCCTTTCCACAATCTTTTAAATAATCTCAACTGTTCACTTTTACTATCTTACTTGCAAATTTTACAGCCCTAAAATTTCTCCTACTCAACTTTACCCACTCAAATCATCCCCATTCAACTTTCCAAATGGCCTTCAAGCCTCAGCACAACCAAGTCGCACTTCTTGATTCATCAAGAGATGCAAACATCTCAGATATCATCTCCTTTCTAACCCAATCTTCCTACTACATCGCTCTGACTGTAACCACAATTTACTCAACCATATGTCTGAATTTTGGGCAAATGGTCAGATTGAAACCCTAACGGGGTTCGTGTCATTCGATCGAGCATCTGTGGCCAGGAGTTGGTTTTCTGAACAGATCATCAGGAGCATTAGAGTTTCATGATGAGGGCGCTCCAAGGATTTCTCCAAAGCAGATTTGGACATTCTTATCTCCAAATGGGATATGGTGGAGACGTTAGCAGATCAACTGTCTACAATTTAACTTCTCATACAAATGGAAGTTCCTGCTACACGTGGTCCTTCACTACTTGTCAATAAATCTGGGGGATGGGATCAGATCCCATATGAACTTGGGTGCCTTGTTCATGGTTGGTAAAACGCCTCTGCTTCAACTATTCAAGATTGTGTTGACTAACCTCATGGAAATCTTCAGAGGACGCATTCTTCATGTATCTCAGTTTCTCCAGCACATATCTACTGCGAGCTGGACCAGAGCAAGCTTGTCTGTGCAGCTGCTCTGTCTGCTCCTCAAATGAGGCCGACCATCTTCAGGACTTTGAAGAGAGTGTCCACCAACTTCACAGGAAGAGATACTGCACTTCTTCCAGGTATGACTGAGCCAACACTCCTGGTGACATTCCTGTTACCCCACAGTGATGAACCCCCACCAGCAACTACCCCCACTTTGCCAATCTACCTTCTCCAACCATTACTTTTCTTATCGGAGACGTCCCAACGAACCCTTGTTCAATCTTCTTGATTGAACAAGCTCCTCATGTTCTACCCAAAAAGGCTAGAGTGGAACAAAGGGCTCCCACTCAGCCCGAGGTCCAACCATCCTTCACAATTGACCTCATATGGTCTTGAGTCTCCTCAGTCTCAGACCCATGAGCCCACAACTCGAGCTGAAAGCCCTCAGGTGAGTCTCTATACTCCCTTGAGCAGCCAAAAAGGGACAGCCCTATCACAAGCTCAATACCTTTAGATATTGATCACGTCATGGGTCATTAGGTTTCACTTCCATATCCTTTACTAACCTTTTAATTAGAACTGATGAAGAGATTATGTCTCTTAAGGGCAATAAGTTGATCCACAACACCCTCTTAAGGATCAACAGAGCCGAGAGATCTCTTATCTCTAGCCCACATCAGCAAAGCCTTACTGAGGTGAGTCCCACTGATTGGAGGGGACTCATGTAGATTCAGCTGCCACTACTAAAGGATTCTCAATGGATCCTTAGGACAGTGGTAACATCACTGAGACTGAATCTACGGCAACCATGCCCTTTGATGACTCTGAAAGAGACATCTTTGAGCAAGGGAAACCAAGGTGCCCAGAACCATATCTGGTGGTGAGGATGAACATACAAGGTATGTTACCTCATCTCCCCGTGGTTCTTCACAAGAAGATGAGGGAAGAATGCAACTTACCATCCAAGACTACTTCCTAAAGTCTCAAATCTTGAATCCAAGGTTAAGACTTTAGAGGATAGGTCTGCCACTCAGCAACTTGAGATGAAACTCTCAAGGCCAAACTAGCTGAGAAACAGATTGAGAGGTATGTTAGGCATGTACCAATCAGGTCTCCTTGACCTCTTCCTCTAGCTCATCAAGCTCTCAGGATGATGCTACTAAAAAGGGGAGTGTGTTCAGAGACAAGTCAAAGACAAGAGGAAACCCAAAGTCAAGCTCTCACTTCCTTAAGATCAAAATATCCTGTGCAACAAGCTTCAATCTTCCCTGAGCCTCCTCCAGTGTTATTCAAGTGATCAAAGGATGCTACAAGATCTCAATAGGTTCTTTAACAAGTTCCTATTGGAATCTCTCATACAACAGCAAGCCCTGAATGTCTGTGATATACTTCGGAGCTCAAGAGCTTCGGAGGTTAAATGCACCTTCTACCACTATTGAGGAAGTTGGTCAACCTAAGGTCCAAGTGGAACTAAGATTAACATCGAAGGGGGACATGTGGACCAGAAGAAACTAATGAGCCAAGATCAGAAAACCTCTAAGCCCACAGGGTACACAAAACTGCTGAAAGCCTCATCAGCAGTTTGACAAGTGCTGAAGACTTCAACAGTTGAAGATCAAGTGCTGAAGACTTCACAGCTGAAGAACTAAAGTGCTGAAGTACAACAGCTGAAGAACACAAGTACTGAGCTGAAAGACCAAAGTACTGAAGTACAACAGCTGAAGAGTTTACAAGTGTGAAGATCAAAAAACTAATGTACAAAGTCTGAAGACAAAGACTGAAGACATTAGCTGATGATATCTACTGAAGTCATCAGCTGATGAACATCTGAAGGTCAAAGTAGAGATCAAGTACTGAAGCCTCAGTAGTTTGCCACAACTGCTGAAGAGTACTTCTTCAGTAGTTGTGATATCAGTAGTTTTATATTTCTAGTTTCAGTAGTTATGTTTCAGTAGTTTTGTAAAACAACTGAAGAGCTTGTTCTTCAGTCGTGTAGTTTCAGTAGTTTCCAATCAGTAGTTTTATATTTGTACTTAACACTCTGATATGTTCTTAGTAGTTGTGAACATTTCAATAGTTTGTTAAGAGTTAGTTATTTTTGTATTAGATCTGCCAGTTGTCACTTTCCGTGATAACAGCAGGGTTTGTTGCACTCTATATAAGGAGTGACAACCTATTGTAATACGAGAATGAATGAGTGAATGAATGAATGATTTGATTAGAAAACATTCCATATCTATAAACATTCCTTGAATCAGAAATATATTCTCTCGCTATAACCGTATGTGCTCTTAATGCATACAAGCATCGACTTCTTGCTACAATTTGTCTAATTCCTATTCTTATTCCGCTGCCTTTAACTCTAATACATCAAACTTGTGATCGCTGATCCTGTCAAATGGTATCAGAGCAGGTTATCATTGATCGATCTAATAATTGATCATTGAAACTGCTATTCAAGATCTAAGTTTGATTGAATTAGCTTTTGTTTTTGCAAGAAACGGTATAGAGATTGAATTTTTTGTATTTCTGGTCATTCATCCTGAGATCTTTCTTGTGGTTCATTGAGTTTGTTGTGGTCTGTGTAAAATTTTTAAAAGCTTGAATTAAATTGTTTCTGAACTGAAAATGAATACTCCCTCCCTCCATGATCCTCACAATACTGGTTCCTCAACCAAGCCACCAATGCTGGTTAGGAATGAGTATAACATATGGCAAAGACGATGCTCCATCACCTGTCTGTTAACAGCGCAGGTTGTTGGACATCAGTGGTACATGGTCCACACAAGCCTATGGTGAATAACCC
Source organism: Flaveria trinervia (assembly GCA_025506515.1). NCBI lineage: Eukaryota > Viridiplantae > Streptophyta > Magnoliopsida > Asterales > Asteraceae > Flaveria > Flaveria trinervia. Next base: position 44,651,615 of record CM046441.1, read on the forward strand.
GGAAACCAATCAAATGGTTCCGAAGAGGAGGGAGCAATACTCAGATGATGAACGTAAGTTGCTTGAAATTGATGCAAAAGCCCATGGAATTCTGGCCATGGCATTGCCAAATGAAATCTATTCTGGGCTAATGCATCATGAAACTGCACATGACCTCTGGAATGCCTTGAAAGAACAATTTGGAGGAACAGATGAGGTCTTGGCAAATAATAGAGAAATCCTCGCCTAACAATATGAGACATTTTCTCATAGAAGGTGAGACACTGACTCAACAATATGAGCGTTCTCTTGTTTGACTCTGAATTAAAAATGGTCAAACTTGAGTACACTAATATCCAGATGAATAACAGATTTCTCAGATCACTACCTGAGAGATGGGACACATATACTATTGTCCTACGCTCTAGGTGCAAGTTTGGACAAACTATCTCTCACCCAACTCCATGGGAAACTGCTCACGTTTGAGAGAGAGATAGAACAGAAGAGAAAGTTGTCTTCATCTGGAAAGCTCGCTGAAGACTTTGTACCAGGCAACACTGCCTTGGTGGGTCATGAGTCAGAATATGTTCATCTGAATGCCAGTATGATGAGCATATTAATTTCTCTTCAAGCACTTCTGATTCTGCATTTATGAGTGTTGATGGTCAGTTTACTGGTGTAATAATGACAATCTATGCTTCATTATGGATGATCTCAAGGGGATTGCTGATGATGACTTAGAAGAGATGGATATTTTGAGCCAAATGGCCCTGATAAATATCAGATCTCAGAAGTTCTATAAAAGAACTGGAAGAAAATTCCCAGGACTCTCTGGCAAAACCAAAGTTGGTTTTGACAAGAGCAAGTTGAGGTGTCACAAATGCCAAAGGCTTGGACACTTTGCAAGAGAGTGTAGATCAACTGGATCTAACTCCACTGCACCCTTTGTGACTTTTCCTGGCAATAGTCAACAACACAGAGGGCAACATCCTGTCACTTCTAGTCATCATCCTCAACAACAATCTCCGGCATATTTTGTTCCTCAGGTCAAATGCATATCCACCCTTGTTATTAATGCCATCATCAGTTCAAGTTCTATGGCACCACATCATGCACTACCAGTCAGCCATCCAATCTCATCAACATCAACCTCAACATCACCAGTCTGCAGAAAATGATCAAATACCATACAATTTTTCAAGATCCAGATGACATGTCTGGTCATGACCAACTGTTCTCAGGTGCTGGTCAACATGGTGGTGACAGTCCTTTTGGGAATCTAGCTCTTATGGCTTTGGAGTCTGCTGATACTTCATTTTCTAATGCCTCTACACCTCAGGTATCACAGGTATCCTCTGAGGCAAAAGCCAATTATGTTCTGAACCATGCATAGCAGCATTTGCTTCCATTAGAGAAGCAAATGTAGCTCTAATTAATAAGAACATTGAGCTAGAACAAATAATTTCCAAAAACAAAGCTGAGTTTGAGTCTGTGCTTAAAGATAAAAATGATGAGATTTATAAACTGAATTGCCAAATAATTGATGATAAGGCTAGAGAAGAGTACTTCTAGAAAAGTACAAAGATCTCAAAGAAACCCTTGCAGTTACCCAGGTAGAGTGTGATAGATGGGTACAATCATGCAAAGGTTTTGAAATGCTTCTTAGTAAGCAATCTGCTTCCAATGTGAAGTTTGGAATTGGTTACAATCACACTGCTCCACCTACAGATTTTACCCCAAGAGCAGAGGTAGAATCTGATGGTGAGAGTGATAACCAATCCATCACATCATGTGATCTACCTTCTGATACAGCACAATCAGAAGTAGCAGTCAGCATCAAGCCCTCTTTGAACTTATCAGCTGATGTTGATGGTTCAAATGCTGACACTCACATGATCAATGAGTTGATCAACTCAGGAGTTAATTCTGAAGGTCCTGAAAGGACTAGAGAGCAGGATTTAACACCTGAAGTTCAAACTTCAACTGCTGTCAGTACTGAAGAGAAGAAAACTGCCAGTAGAAAGAGTTTGAAGTCTACTAAAGAGGCAGTCAAGAAAGCAAACAATGCTTCCAAAGCATTGAAGAACAAGTCTTCAGTTGCTTCACCCTCTTTAGTTGATGATCAACCTAAGATGAAGAAGAAACCATGTGAAGTATGTGGTTTGTTCAATCATCTTACAGATGATTGTTGGTACAAAAGAGGTTCCAAACTCAAACAAAAAGAAGAAATTAATGAGAAAATGGTAAAAATGAAAACTGAGTTTGAGACCACATTTGTATCAGCAACATCAAATCCTGTAACCCTTAAGTCCTCAAAGAAATCCAAAAAGGAAGGGGTTAAACAGGTGACAGCTGAGAATGCTCAGAAGAAGAAGGGGCAACATAGGAACTTATCAAACTCCACTGGCAATGTGTCTGATGAGCTGAAAGCTTTATCACAAAATCAGACACAGCTGGTTATGATGGTTCAACATCTGTTGGGTAGAGTTAACCAACTAGATGCTCCTATGTTGAAACCACAGAAAAGGAGGTCCAAGCCAAAGGACTCCTCTTCTACACCATCTTCTTCCTCTCAGGCTGTTGTTTCAATAAACCTGTTAGTTTACCATCTATTGATGAGACCAGGCCCAAAACCAAAAAGGTTTGGGTCTCTAAAACTAACTGATTGTTTATTATTGCAGGGTTCTTCAACATGCCAAAGTAGCATCTGGTATGTAGACAGTGGGGGATCTATGCACATGACTGGGAACAGCTCTCTTCTTCATGACTACTCTCAAGGAAAGAAGGGATTTGTTTCTTTTGGCAATGATGCTAGGGGTTACATCATTGGTAAGGGCTTTGTCTCCAATGGAGAAATCAAATTTGATGATGTTAATCATGTGGAAAATCTCAAGTACAATCTCTTGAGTGTCAGTCAAATGTGTGATAAAGGCCATGTTGCTCTTTTCACCAGTCAAAACTGTAGGATTTTGTCATCCAAAGTTTTGCACTTGATTGACAAGGTGTTGGATGATCACACTCTCCTGAGAGCCAACAGGACAGGAAGAGTATATGCCTTAGATCTTTCCAAGAAAATAGATCTCAAAGGCAATCCTTGCCTATTTTCCAAAGCCTCTTCTCAAGAATCTAAACTGTGGCACAGAAGGCTTGGTCATGTTAATCTCAAAAACATGAATCAGCTTACCCACAATAGTTTAGTCAGAGGCTTACCAATAAAGGAGTTCCACTGTGATGAAACCTGCACTGCTTGTTAAAAGGAAAACAGCACAAAGTCTCACTCCCTCCTATTGAAGTGCCTAAGTCCACTGCCTGCTTGCAATTACTGCATATGGATCTATTTGGTCCTGTGAGAGTAATGAGCATGGCAAAGAAGAAATACTGTCTGGTAATTGTGGATGATTACTCCAGATTTGTATGGACTTTCTTTCTACATTCAAAGGATGAGGCTGCTCAGAAGATTATTCACTTTGTGTTGTATATTGAGAAGCAGTATTCCCTTCCAGTCAAGTGTATTAGGAGTGACAATGGAACTGAGTTCAGAAATCATACACTTGATGACTTCTATCTTTCCAAGGGGATCAAAAGGCAGTTTAGCATCCCAAGGACTCCAGAACAAAATGGAGTAGTGGAGAGAAAGAACAGGACTCTCATTGAAGCTGCAAGGTCCATGCTGGCTGACTCAGGTTTGCCACTGACCTTTGGGCTGAAGCTGTAAACACAGCTTGCTATGTGCAAAATAGAGTTTTAGTAAATCAGAGGTTGATGAAGACTCCATATGAAGTTCTCCATCATTTGGCTCCTCTGATTTCATTTTTCAAAGCATTTGGGTGTCCCTGTTTTATTCTCAACACAAAGGATCAACTCCATAAATTTGATCCTAAGGTGGATGCAGGGTATTTTGTTGTTATTCATCTACTTGCAAGGCATACAGAGTCTTCAACTGCAGAACAAAGATGGTTGAAGAAACTCTACATGTTAAGTTCAATGAATCTCCAAAGGACAAGATTCCACAAAGCCCTGTGGAGTTATTTGATTTGGACATACTGCAATATGTTCCCTATCAAACTCCTGCTGTTGCTCCTGTCAACAGTTCACCACCTGGTGGTACTGCTGATGATGATGATTGCAGTACTCACCTCTTCAGGTTTAGTGATCAGCTGCTGCCTGATTCAGCTAGACCTGATGTTCCTGTAGCTCCAGTAGCACCATCCACAACAAATGCTGATGAGATCTCTTCGAATTCAACTTCCTTTGAATTACCATCCACTGATTGGTTTCAAGGAAATGATTCACCATCACCATCTGTTACTGCTGAGCCTGCTACAAACACTTGCACAGATCTCATTGTGTATCAAGATCTGAAGAATCACCCTATGTCTCAAATCATTGGTGATATCACTGCTGGAGTATCAACAAGAAGTCAATTGTCAAATTTCTGCTTCTATGCTCTCTTCATCAGTCAGCAAGAGCCAAAGAATTATCACATTGCTTTAAAGGACAATGGATGGGTTGATGCCATGCAGCTTGAGCTTCTTCAGTTCAAGAAACAGCAAGTGTGGGAACTGGTTCCTCTACCTCCAGGTAAGTGTGCAATAGGCACTAAATGGGTGTTTAGGAACAAAACTGATGAAAATGGGCTTATTGTTAAGAACAAGGCCAGACTGGTTGTTCAGGGGTTTGCACAAGAAGAAGGTATTGATTATGATGAAACCTTTGCCCCTGTAGCCAGACTGGAAGCAATTCGATTGTTTTTAGCTTATGCTGCTTATCAAAACCTTAAAGTTTTTCAAATGGATGTCAAAAGTGCATTTTTGTATGGAAAATTAAAGAAGAGGTTTATGTATGTCAACCTCCAGGCTTTGAGGACAATAAACATCCTAATTGGGTGTATAAGCTTGATAAGGCTCTTTATGGGTTAAAACAAGCTCCTAGAGCCTGGTATGAGACATTATCAAACTTTCTTCTGGAAAATAATTTCACTAGAGGCTCCATAGATAAGACTTTATTCATTAAGAAAGCTGGGCAGCATAATCTACTTGTTCAAATTTATGTAGATGATATCATTTTTGCATCCTCTGATCCAAAGTTGTGTGATGCCTTTACAAAGTTGATGCAACAAAAGTTTGAAATGAGTGCCATGGGAGAATTACAGTTCTTTCTGGGTTGCAAATCAAACAAAAGGCTGATGGAATTTTCATTCATCAGTCCAAATACACAAAAGATCTTTTGCAAAAGTTTGATTTACAAAACTGTAAGCCCTGTTCTACCCCATGTGCAGCACCACACAACTGGATACAGATCAGAAAGGTAAAGTGGTTGATGAAACACTTTACAGATGTATGATTGGGTCCTTGATGTATTTAACAGCTTCTAGACCAGATATTATGTTTGCTACATGTGTTTGTGCTAGATTTCAGGCTGCACCTAAAGAGTCTCATCTGATTGCAGTCAAGAGGATCTTTAGATATCTGCAAGGCACTCCATCTCTAGGTTTATGGTATTCTACTGGACATTCTGGTAAATTAGTTGCTTTTTCTGACAGTGACTATGCAGGGTGTAAGTTGACCAGGAAATCAACTTCTGGTGGATGTCAATTCCTAGGCAACTGCTTGATTTCTTGGCAGAGCAAGAAACAGACCTCAGTTGCTACATCAACTGCTGAAGCAGAGTACATTGCTGCTGCAAGTTGTACATCTCAGGTACTCTGGCTTCAAAACCAACTTTGGATTATGGCATTACAGAGACTAAGACTCCATGTTAATGGATAGTGCTTCAGCTCTTTGCATTGTCAAAAATCCAGTCCAGCACTCTAGGACCAAACATATAGAGATCAGACATCATTTTATAAGGGATTGTTTTGAAAAAGGTCTGATTGATCCTAAGTTTGTGCCTAGTGCTGATGAGCTTGCAGACATTTTTACTAAGCCTTTGGATAGTTCAACTTTCCAAAACTTGGTGTTAAGGCTTGGTATGCTGCAGCTAGAATAAGTGACAACTACTGATGATCTTAGTAATAAGTACTGATGATCATTAGTAACTATGTCACATATAAGTACTGATGAGCTCTTTTACCCTCAGCAGTTTTTATAACTACTGAAGGCTAAATGTCTCACAAGTACTGAAGTACTTCATCTGTTCTAAACTACTGATGCAGCTACAACTACTGCAATCAGTAAAAACAGATAAGTACTGATGTCCTATGAAACAACTGAAATCAGCCAAAAGGCTGATGAATGTGTTGAGGACAGTATGAAACAGCTGACAAGCTAAGAATTGACGAAAACAGCTGAAGAGAACTTTCTCTTCAGTCGTTTCTACAACTGCTGTTTCATTCTAAACAACTGAAGCAAAACCATGTCTTCAGTAGTTTTATAACTACTGATGACTAATACCAAGTCTTCAGTTGTTTACAACAGCTGATGACAAAACCACTGTCCTCAGTAGTTTCATAACTACTGATGACAAACACCAAGTCCTCAGTTGTTTCAATCATCTGAAGTCAAAACCACGGTCTTCAGTAGTTTTCTAACTTCTGATGCCTAACACCACGACTTCAGTGTTTCAACGTCTGAAAGGATAATACCATGTCAACGGTCGTTTAAAACTACTGATGACTAACACCACATCCTTCAGTCGTTTTATTACCCGTACCCTATATATACCCCTGACCTAATCCTTCAATGCTTCATCTTCTTCAAACCTAACGTTCCTCTCCAAAACTTCCCTCTCTCAATGGCGTCCATGCAAATTAAACCGCGACACAACTGTGTTGCCTACCTCACTAAATCGCTATCTGGACTAAGTTCGATACTGCTATCGATCTTATGGTTCAGTCCCAATACTACGGCATTTCTTCTGAATCCCATACTACATGCCGAATCCCTTCAACAATTTTGGATGAACGTTACTATTACCACTGGGGAGAACAACACACCATCTCTCCAGTCGGTCGTCAACAACAAAGAAGTAGTCATCACTCCTGCAATAATCCGCCAAATTCTTCATCTGAATGATGCTAGTTCTCCTGCTGGATATCCGAAGGCACCACAGATCTATCCTTTGCCCAACATGGATATCAAGGCGATCTCAGTGCCTCCACTATCATGAAGAAACACTTTAATGACGCTGAGCGCCTAATTTTTCACATGGTGAATGTATGTTTGGCCCCTAAGACGTCGTCTTGGGATCAAATGTCAAAAATGGCAGCAGGTAATGTATTCTATTCTTGAGCAACAACCACTAAACTTTTCAGAAATATATTTTCGGAGCTCAAGGACATGGCTCAAAAACTAACTGCCAACCGTTGGATACTATATCCACGGTTCATAATGGCCATCATTACAAACCAGCTTAATGCTGAGGGACTTGTTGGCTTGGGAGTCCCTGCTACGGCTGTTCTGCCGGAAGTATACTCCCGGCACAACTCTGACCAGACACTAAAAATGGCTGCCAAGCTGCGAAAACCCACGCAGCTGGAACCCACAGCCACCACCTCCAAATCAAAAGTCCCCACCAAACCCACCAAAAAGAAACCCAAACGGCTACTCAGGAATTGAGTCCCCTGAGGATGCCCCTGCACCACAAACGCAGGATATATCCACTAGTCCAAACCCCTAGTGGATACAATGACTCTTCCAGCCATAGCCGCTCAGGCTTCCTCTCAACAGGAGCCTGCAGCAACCACACAAGGGGTACCTACATATCTGGGATCTTCCTCACTTGAGGGGATTGCCATTGAAGAGCACCCACCTCCCCAGGTGCACACTGCTTCTATCCCTTCACCCCAAACAACCGCCCCTCACAGCCCAACTTTAATAGTTGCACAAGTGCTGACTCAACTGCACTCCTCACCCCCTCCCCAGAAACCACTTACTACTGGGAATACCTCTACAATTGAGGGGGAGGAACACAGTGCACTTGAGAACCCACAGCACAGGGTTTACCACTTCTATCTCCTGGTGTAGACAAGGAGCTTAGAATATCTAGTGAGGCTGCCACCTCCTCTGACTCAGCACATGATCAGAATGAGGCTGGTAACATTGCTAAGACCTCACTAGAGGCAACAGCTGATGATGGACACTGTCCTGAGGCTGGAAGTCCCCAGTACCAAGCACAAGGGGCACATGCACCAACTGGTCTACACCCAGTGCATGTAAATCCTGCTCTAAGCAGGAGGTCAGATGATTCAGTTTCGGCTGATGATGACCTGGGCTTTTTCTATGATGTTCTTGCCCAGAACACAATCCTTGAAGAGAAAGTCAGTAGGCTGCAAAACCTACTTGATCAACTCTCCAAGGAGAAAGACCATCTGCCTCTACCCACCCACAGATGGCACCTTCACTTGAAGGTTCCCCAAACACTGAGCCACTCCAAACTCAACCACCTGCCTCTGCTTCAGGCCCTATTTCTCAGGAACAGAACCCTCCTGAGCAAATAGGTGCTGTACTTCAAAATTCCCTCCCTCTCATCACACCCATAATCACTGATATTGTGACTAAAGCCATTGATGAGAGGCTTTCCTCAACTTTACAGCCCTTGATTGATGCTGCTGTACAAAAGACTCTTTCTGCGGTACAAACCCCTTCCTCCAATGCATCCAAAAAGGGGGAGAGTACTGCAGTGAAAGAAAAGAAGAGGAAAAGAACAGGAAAAAGGAAGAGAAGCAAGCCCAAGAGGAGGAGAAGAAAAGCAACCTCTGCTCACTTACAAGCGAAAGAAAAGTGCTGATGATCATACTGCTGAAGACAAATCCTTGGAGGAGCTGGTAAAAGAAGCTGACACTACACACAGCCGATCCATGGATAAAATAATTGAACAACTCTTCAGGCAGGGGTTTGACACAGCCACACTGGATAGTGAGATCAGAAGGTTGAAGTGCAAGAGATACAACCCGATGGGCAGGTATGATGCTCTTGAAAAAGAGAGATTGGAAATAATGATCCGCTTTATTGCAAAATACTTAGGAAGATCGTTAATGGAGATTCGCGCGTGGACCAGGGACAGCATTCTGGCTATAGCCACCAGAATCTGTCTGTCTGAGCAATTCAACAAAGGGATTATTGTGGAAGCCCTTGATGAGGCTGGGGCTGGTAAAAGGTTAGAGATGGCTAAACTCACAAAGGCGAAACTACTACAAAGATGCTGGATCAACCTTCCCTTCCACCCACTCAAACAGAGCCTATCCCTCAAATCTCCCAACCAATCTCTAAGCCAAAATCCAAACATCCTCATTCTTCAAAACCAATTCCTTCACCAACCCAACCATCATCCAGTGATGCACCAGAAGGAGGAGAAGGGTGCTGAGGATGGAAGAAGAAGAGAGAGGAGGATGAAGATGATAGTCTGCCACTCTCTGCTGTTCTAAAGCTACCAAAACCCCGAAGTCAACTCATGATCACACCTGACTCTCAAAGGGAAATGGTCAGAGTCAAGATAGAAGAAGAACAGCAGAAAGCACGATGAGCAACTGTTGAAGATGGTTGACAAGGAATTTCCTCAGTCATCATCTATTCAAGCCATGAAAGGGCATGCTCAAAGGCTGTACACTCTCAGGCACACTTTTCAGTATCAGAAGGAGAGAGTGAGAGTATGGCCAGACCCCAGGGTGAGTTCTAGAATCCATAAAAGAACTATTCCCACAGATACAATGGCCAGGTACGAAAAACAATAGATTCTACCATCATGTTGGCCATTGTAGTCTCACCTTGGGAAATCATTGATGAATTCAAGAAAGCTCACCAAGCAAAGAAGACCCCTCAAGCTTTACTAGAAAACAAGATGATTAAGAAGGGGTTGTTATATAAAAAGCTTGAAGACATCCAGAAGAATGAGCTCCAGTTACTCCTTGAAGGCAACCATCCTGATGAATTTGTATATAGGGAGGTAACTACGGTGGAGCTGAAAAATGGCAGGACCATGAAGTACTTATCAGAGTACTATGGTCCAGAGTTCTTCTTCGAAGGAGGAGTAGAAGAACTCTCTCAGGAGGAACAAGTTGTTCTCCTTGAGGCCTATGTTCGAGAGTCATACAGACTCATTATGGGGAAGTAAATCTCATGAATGGGATAACAACTCTGTGTCCAGTTCCCCAAAACAGAGTTCCCATTCATACCCTGCCAAACAAATATCTGAGATTTCTTCCCAGGCCGGAGCTTACATGGGTCATCTTCTCTACTGATCAAGAAGGAAAAAGACCAACATTTTGCCAACAATAAGTGGGATAATAAATAATTTAGAGGTTTTGGCTGCATTGGTTCAGGGGGAGTTTGTTGGACCAAAAGAACCAATGAGCCAAGATCAGAAAACCTCTAAGTCCCACATGGTATCACAACAACTACTGAAAGCCTCATCAGCAGTTTGACAAGTGCTGAAGACTTCAACAGCTGAAGATCAAGTGCTGAAGACTTCAACAGCTGAAGAACTAAAGTGCTGAAGTACAACAGCTAAAGAACACAAGTACTGAAGCTGAAAGACCAAAGTACTGAAGTACAACAGCTGAAGAGTTTACAAGTGCTGAAGATCAACAACTGATGTACAAAGTCTGAAGACAAAGACTGAAGACATCAGCTGATGATATCTACTGAAGTCATCAGCTGATGAACATCTGAAGGTCAAAGTCTGAAGATCAAGTACTCAAGCCTCAGTAGTTTGTCACAACTGCTGAAGAGTACTTCTTCAGTAGTTTGTCACAACTGCTGAAGAGTACTTCTTCAGTAGTTGTGATATCAGTAGTTTTATATTTCTAGTTTCAGTAGTTTTATGTTTCAGTATTTTGTAAAACGACTGAAGAGCTTGTTCTTCATCGTTGTAGTTTCAGTAGTTTCCAATCAGTAGTTTTATATTTTGTACTTAACACTCTGATATGTTCTCAGTAGTTGTGAACATTTCAGTAGTTTGTTAAGAGTTAGTTATTTTTGTATTAGATCTGCCAGTTGTCACTTTCCGTGATAACAGCAGTGTTTGTTGCACTCTATATAAGGAGTGACAACCTATTGTAATACGATGAATGAATGACGTGAATGAATGAATGATTTGATTAGAAAACATTCCATATCTATAAACATTCCTTGAATCAGAAAATATTCTCTCGCTATAACCGTATGTGCTCTTAATGCATACAAGCATCGACTTCTTGCTACAATTTGTCTAATTCCTATTCTTATTCCGCTGCCTTAACTCTAATACATCAAACTTGTGATCGCTGATCCTGTCAGAAACAAGGACTGATGGCCCGCAACTGAAACTGTTGGACAGATAGTGCATTTTCACAGACTAGAGATTCCACATAATTCAAGCCTCGGAAGAACAAGTTCAAACTTCCGAAGCTGAGATGCTGCTGCGAAGGACTATTCTCTTATCCGATGATCTAATAGTCACAGATGCATTCTAGAACTCGCATCAGAGGTTAATAGAGAGGATTTTCTCACTCAACCTTTAGCTTCAATATCTGCATTACTCCAGCTCCCCTCTCTACTACTCAACCTGAATCTTCTATCCAAGAACCCCCAAAGTCTAGTACTCCGAAGACATCAAAGGAAAGAGAAGATGACTTCGGAAGAGCTTCAGGAGGAAGAAAGGTTGAGAAACTCAAAAGAAAAGGTGGGCTGGCAACTGGAAAACTGTTAGCTGCAAGTACCAAAGCAACTGCATCCACCAGGAGGCAGTCAACAACCAAAAAAGGGTAGAGATTATCGATAGACTTGTTAGTCTAGAAGCTACAACTGAGGATGCACCCTCTGCTACCATTAGAGGAGTTAATAGAGCTGGAAAAGTTAACCTTGCTCCTAAAATAGCAAAAAGAAGAAGCTGCAAGGTTGGCCTTGGAAGAAGAAAGGTAGAGAAAAGAAAAGAAGCTGATCTACAGCTCAGGAGAGACATGATAACTTCCTAACCTCCAGGTTTCTCTCAAGAAGAATTATCTCCACATAACAATGATACGATCTTATGGCTCTTCAACAAAGAGCAAGATCAAATGGAGAAAGAGAGAAAGAGAGCTAAAAGGGAAAAGCTTTTGAAGAAGAAGAGAAAAGAAGGAAAGGAAGCAGGACTGACCGCTGCCAAGAAAATAGGTGAGAAAGCCTGGATGAAAGCTATCTCAGAGCTCATGGATTCTCTGGCAGGCAGGTGGGTCCTATGTCAGAAAAGACTCTCTAGCGACATGTCAGTGACATTAAAGCTGATATTCGCACGGGGAAGAGGAAGGAGATGTACAGAAGGGGACAGGGATAACCTTCAAAGCAACCACTCAACCCAAACTCCAAACCCAACCACAACCTGAAACCATACCCTTCTCACTGCCCATCAAAACCGAACCAACCACTGAACCATACACCCTGAACCTACACCATCACTTCTACCAACTCCTTCACCTCAACCACCTAAACTTCCCATCCTCCAACCCAAAACTCTAGCCAGAACCCAAACACCTCAACCTACCCATCAACCCATTAAACCATCCCCTCAGCCTTCTAAACATCTCTCCTTAGAAGAATTCAAAGCAGTCAAGACAAAACTCATAAAATGTACAACTCTGAGCGATATCTCTTGTGAGGAGGATTCTGTCCAATTGACTTATGTTGACGGATCCTCAAGTTCCCTCACTAGAGATCAATTTCTTGATCTGCCCAGAGGAACATTGGACCAAGCTGCAAATCTCCTTGGCCTCAATTCAGACACTTTGAATGAGGAAGAAAATAAGTTATGGAGAAGACTGGTGACTCTACTGGATACGAAGAAAATCGACAGGGTGCCAAGACAACCTCTTTCACCTAAAAAGAAGATCATCCGGTGGAGGTTCGAAGACTCATCTCACAACTTTGTTGTTGAAAGAGAGAATGGAGAGCTCAACAGGCTGAGTGCCTCATCTCTACTACACTTAAGCAGATTTGATATTGTTGAGTTAGCAGAGAAGACATTCTCCAACCCTTCAAACTATAAGATAGCTGCCCATATTAGAAGTCATCTAGGCAGCCTTCATATGGCCGAGCTAACTGCTAGAAGCAAGGCTGAAGCAGAGTTGAAACTGAGAGAGGAGGAGGAAAGGAAGGGATCAGCAACCCAAGGCAAAGCCTTTTTACAAATGGTTGAAGGCCCTGAACTAGAATCCATAGTTAGATGGGAATATGACTATAACTCCCGTCAACTAACTCTTTTCAGGGGGCACAACAAAGGTTACATGTCATTCAGAGTGATAGACTGGATCTCCTATCCACCAATGACATGTACAAGCTTCTCAGCACCACTCCAGGAAGAACAAAGAGACTGACAATATCTTTTGTCCCTAGTGTTGAAAGCTTTGAGAAGCAGGAATAAGTGGGTTTTTGGTAGCATCAGCCTAGGGGGAGTTTGTTGGATCTAGAAAGGCTGGTGCAACCAAAACCAACTCACTTAGAAGATTTTGTTACAACAAATAAAGGACTTCCGAAGCCAAGTGTGGAACTTCCGAAGGAAAAAGGAGATCTTCCGAAGACAAAGTGTAAAGCTTACTTCCGAAGGAAAAGTTCCAACTTCCGAAGATAAAGAACCTACTTCCGAAGTTCAAGACTTAGAAAGAAAGATCTGAAGTCAACTTCCGAAGTACAGAAGTCCTCAAGCCTCGGAAGTATAGAAGCCTCTTCCGAAGTATAAGTGGGTTCAGAAGAACTTGTTCTTCCGAAGCCAACTTACCTTCGGAAAACACTGCTATTGTCACACCCTCAAAATCCACTTGCGGAGTTTTACCGCGAGGCGTGTGAACAAACCAGGATCACAGTCAATAGTTACTCAGAACGACTCTAAATGTCATAATTTAAACATAATTAACCAAAATACCAACTTTAAACAATGCGGAAGCATTTTTTAAAACAACCCAAGTCAATAAAGTATAACTATGGCAAAACAAGTGCCAACCCAAAGAGTAAACTATAATTGTTAAATGTCAATTCTCTTGAAGCATAGTGTCTTAAAATGCAATGAACCCAGTGCTCCTATGGCAAGCAAGCTAAGGACCTGAGAAAAGCATACTAAAATGTCAACACATAGGTTGGTGAGTTGAAGAGTTTGAGTTCAATAAACATGTAAACAGTTGTGATATATATAAGCAGTGTATGGTAATAGATAGCTAGTCTATTATCAGTAAACATTAATACATAGTGATTTTGCAATTGAAGCTGACTGTGATAGTTGTTGCCTCCTGTCACGACTTACCATGTCATGACAATGTTCAATAGGACAAATTGCACCCGGTTGACCTCGAGTCACACAGGTGGGGCTCGTCAGACCCAGTAGTACTACCCAAGTTTCCCCGCTATTAAATATTAACAATTCAAAAGTGTGAGGACTTTTCCCATGGTAAACAGCACTATATTAATATTATACACAACTTAAATAATAAAAGCGTTCGTATAAATACCAGTACGCTATCTCCCCCAAAAGAGATTAAGTAAAGAGTGGGGCATGAACTCACCTGACGTATGCAAAGAGTACTTAGGGTTTATTTGAGAAACGAGAGGATAGCCAACCTTCAAAGGTTACCTAGATCATGTGAGTACATAAGTACGTGTAAATGAAAGACATGTGGAACCCTAATCATACCAAAACCAAAGACTCAAGCTTCCAGAAAAAAAATAGACACGTTTGACCTAGTTGACCCGTTTGACCCGTTGGTGACATTATGAGTTATAATTCAAATAAAGCCAATGAGCACATACAACATACATGATTAACATTCAAATAGTATCATACGTATGCTATATCAACCAGGTGTATCACTTAGATCATCATGCAATCAAGTACTATACAAGTCATGCGAATCTAGAACATTAACATATCCACTAGTTTAATGCAACTAACATGTCACACAAGGTTCAACCATTCATCACATGCCATGTGAAGCCACTCATGACTTCACATCCTAAACCCTGCCAATCCTAGTAGGGGCCTCAGATCCGCACGCGTGTATAATGATCATAACCATATTCTTTAAGCATATGCATTGCATTCACAACATCACAACAATCAATTACCAGTCCCAAGCATAATGTCCTACTACTACACAACATCCAAACCATACATGATCACCAAGTCCAAATATCACACATGATTATCCAAGCATGCCATACCACTAAGTTAACACGTTCTATCACACTAGAATCTATCCTTGAACATAATAGCAGGCTCCTAACATCCCAGACATGGTCATAACATCATACTCCAACGTTTACACAAATAAAGTTTCCCTTTTGGGAAAGAACATCCCAAAATCTATCAAACATCCCAAGCATACATGAATTCATCAATAATATACCAATTCAAGCTCATACTAACATCTAAGAATAATCAACCACATCCAAACATCATAATTCACCAAATCATATCCAAAAGTTACTATGTTTAGTAATGTATGAACTATAACATGTGTTCTTGAATTCCCAATGATCACAACATCAATCTAAATCTAATTATCACCATGAACACATCCATAACATCATAACATCCATAGTTCAACATTTCATGCAAATAAAGTTACTATTATTAGTAACCTATGAACATCAACCCTAATCATCGATTCTTTTGCAAGATTCATGATTCCTAACATTCATACAACTTATTAATCACCACACATTCATCAAACAACCATCATTCATCCATAATCATGCCCAAAATCGAATTAGGGTTTGACTAGAATCAAAACCCATGATTAAACCACTAAAAACATGTAATTCATCCACGATCGACGTTAACTAACATGTATTCAACCTAACTAACATATAAACATCATCAAACAACATCCAATTCGACCTAATAAGGATCAATTCGAATCTAAGGTCGGCCATAATGAAGAACATCACAAAACATGAAAAACCTAACCTTTAAACGTGTGTTAACTTGCAATTGATGATTCCCACGAGATGTATGCCTTGAAATCGATCCAAAATCGCAGGTACTATGTTGTTCTAGGCTGAATTCGAAGTGGGGAGAGGGAGAAGAGTGAAGTCGCGGCCGAAGGTGAGGAATTAGGGTTTGAGGTTTTGTTTTATTAATTTTTTATTTACATATTTACCCTTTTACCCTTGTAATTTGTATTTTATAAAAACTAAGCTTTAAACTCTTTGTAAGTGTTTTTAACTTCATAATATAAAGATATAAACTTATAAAGTTCATTATATATCTTATCTTTATAAAAACACAAGACATACGAATAAATAGACACGTTTCCACGTTACGCGATAAATTCTTTAATTACCGTTTATAAATGTGTAAAACATAAACATAATCCAATATTCACATAATCACTTAGATTCACAACAAATTAACATTATTCATTATTATTAGGTCACCAACGTTAAACGACAACTAGTGTGTGCTCACGACACGTGTATACAAGACTTAACGGAACTAACGGAGCTTGGTAACGGAAATTTACCGGATGTCACATTATCCCCATGTTGAAAGAATTTTCGTCCCGAAAATTGCGTTACATGGTGAGAGTGTTCCATCACTGGTTTCCATCACTGGTCTACTGCATTGGCACACAGAATCGAAATCGAGTGAGTTTTGATGAGTTGTCACATCATCCCCATGTTGAAAGTAATTTCGTCCTGAAATTTAAATCAATACCTTCGTCTGCTGGCATCGTCCCTTCGAATAGTTGAGGGTACTTAAGCTTCATTTGATCTTCCCGTTCCCATGTGAATTCCGGTCCACGTCACGAATTCCAACGGATTTTGACAATGGCTATTTTGCTTTGCTTAAGTGTTTTCACCTCACGGTCCATCACCTCCACTGGTTCTTCAACAAAACGCAATTGTTCATCCACTTGAATTTCTTCTAGTGGCACGACCGTCGTTTCATCAGTTATGCATTTCTTCAAGTTTGACACGTGAAATACATCATGAATTCCACTTAGCGAATCAGGTAGGGCTAATCGATAGGCTACTGGACCTATTCTTTCCACTATCTCAAATGGTCCAACGTACCTCGGATTAGTTTCCCTCGTTTACCAAACCGAACTACGCCTTTCCATGGTGAGACTTTCAACAAAACCTTGTCACCAACCTGAAACTCTAAAGGTTTTCGTCTCTTGTCAGCATAACTCTTTTGCCTGTCCCGCGCTGCAGCCATACGATTCCGTATCTGTATAATTTTCTCAGTCGTCTCATGAATTAACTCGGGACCTGTTATCTGACTATCACCAATTTCTGCCCAGCAAACCGGTGATCGACATTTTCTCCCATACAACGCCTCAAAAGGTGCTGCCTGTATACTAGTGTGATAACTGTTGTTATAAGAAAACTCCACCAATGGCAGGTGAATTTCCCAGTTATCCCGAAGTCAATCACACAAGAACGTAGCATATCTTCCAACGTCTGTATAGTACGCTCACTCTGACCATCCGTCTGTGGATGATATGCAGTACTCATATCCAACGTGTACCCAAGGATTTCTGCAATGATTGCCAGAAATGTGACGTGAAACGAGCATCACGGTCAGAGATAATTGAGATCGGTACCCCGTGTCTCGAACGATCTCCTTGAGGTACAGGCGAGTTAACTTCTCCATCTTGTCGGTTTCCTTTATTGCAAGGAAATGAGCAGACTGTGTCAATCGATCCACAATAACCCATATCGTGTCACAACCAGTACTAGTCGGGGTAGCTTAGTAATAAAATCCATGGAGATTTGTTCCCATTTCCACATTGGAATCTCGGGTTGTTGTAATAGTCCGGATGGTTTTTGATATTCCACTTTTACCTTCGAGTAGGTCAAACACTTGCTCATGTACATAGCTACATCCGCTTTCATGTTAGGCCACCAATAGTGAGCCTTGAGGTCATGATACATCTTGTCGGATCCAGGATGTATAGAATACTTAGATTTGTGTGCCTCGCTCATAACTAATTCTCTCAGATTTCCATGAACAGACACCCAACGTCTATCCATGAAATACGAATTCCCCTCTTTCACCACTAGCTGCTTATCCATTCCCCTTAACATTTAGAACCAATATTTTCCACCTTTAAAGCTTCTATTTGTGCCTCCTTAACTTGTTCGGGCAGTTGGGTACTGATAGTAAGCTGTAAAGCTCACACCCGTCGGGGTTAGCTGTTTCCTTCCTGCTTAAGCATCGGCAACTACGTTCGCCTTTCCCGGATGATACTTAATTGCGCAATCATAATCATTTAGTAGTTCCACCCAACGTCGCTGCCTCATATTCAACTCTTTTTGCTCAAAGATATGTTGAAGACTCTTGTGATCGGTGTAGATAGTGCACTTGGTACCGTACAAATAATGTCTACAGATCTTTAAGGCAAAAACTACTGCACCCAATTCTAAGTCATGGGTAGTATAGTTCTTCTCATGAACCTTTAGTTGTCTCGAGGCGTAAGCTATCACCTTGTCTCGTTGCATCAAGACACAACCCAATCCTTGAATGGATGCATCGCAATACACCACAAAGTCATCTGTTCCCTCGGGTAATGCTAATATCGGGGCAGTACAGAGTTTTGTTTTAATAATTGGAAAGCTGATTCTTGACTCTCAGTCCATTTGTATGTCGTTCCTTTGTGAGTCAAGGCTGTGAGAGGTTGTGCGATCTTAGAAAATCCTTCTATGAATCGGCGGTAATATCCTGCTAATCCAAGAAATTGCCTTATCTCGCTTGGTGTTTTGGGTGTAGTCCAATTCTTTATCGCCTCAATTTTGGCAGGATCAACGTGTATTCCTTTCTCATTAACAATATGACCTAGGAATTGTACCTCTCTTATCCAAAAGTCACACTTTGAGAATTTAGCATACAGATGCTCATTTTTCAACAGTTCCAAGATCATTCGTAAGTGCTCTTCATGCTCCTCCTTGGTCCTAGAGTATATCATTATATCATCGATGAACACAATGACAAACTGATCAAGATAAGGTTTGCACACGCGGTTCATGAGGTCCATGACACAGCAGGTGCATTAGTCAACCCAAAAGGCATGACCAAGAACTCATAATGACCATAACGAGTACGAAATGCAGTCTTGGGAATGTCTTCTTCTCGAACTCTGAGTTGATGATAACCAGATCTCAAGTCAATCTTCGAGTAATAGCTTGATCCTTGAAGCTGATCGAACAAGTCGTCGATACGAGGTAAAGGGTATCGGTTCTTTACTGTTACTTTGTTTAACTCTCGATAATCGATGCACATCCGGAATGTGCCATCCTTCTTCTTAACAAAGAGTACAGGAGCTCCCCAAGGTGATGTACTAGGTCGAATAAAGCCTTTATCCAGAAGCTCCTGAAGTTGTGACGACAACTCCTGTAGTTTGTTTGGTGCTAATCGATAAGGTGCCCTAGCAATCGGAGCTGCGCCGGGAGTCAACTCAATCTGGAATTCCACTTGACGGTGCGGTGGTAATCCAGGAAGATCTTCTGGAAACACCTTCGGAAAGTCGCGTACTACGGGAATATCCTCCATTCTCTTTTCTTCCTTTTGCTTATCGGTTACAAGTGCTAGGATAGCCACGCGGCCCTTTCGCAACAACTTTTGAGCTTTCATATACGAGATGATGCCTATCACAACACCACTCCTATCACCTTTGACGGTAAGAACTTGATCACCAACCGGGATCCGTATAATCTTCTCGTGACATATTGCTTCCACTTGCTTGCTAGAGAGCCAATCCATGCCTATCACAACATCAAAACTCCCCAACGTAACAGGCATGAGATCTATAGCGAAAACATGACCAGCAAGTTCTATCCTACAGTCCTTAAGGATATGCGTTACATGGATTTGTTTACCGTCGGCTAGTTCCACGGTGTATTTAGATTCTAAAGCAGAGGGTATATCACTTAAAAGACTACAGAACTTCAAGGACACAAAACTCCTATCGGCTCCAGTATCAAATAGTACCGTAGCAAAACAACCATTAACAGGGAATCTACAGTAACAGTTGTGGGATCATTTAGAGCCTCACCTGAGCCAATGACGAAGGCTCTCCTTTGGCTCCATCTTTATTGCCGCCATTTCCAGTGCCATTTCCACCATTGTTGTTATTATTACCATTGGTGTTGTTGTTACCATGGTTGTTGGTGTTGTTGTTGTTGTTGTTGCCATTTCCGTTCCTCCTTAGTTGTGGGCAGTTTCGCTGTAATGCCCTTCTTTCCCACATTCAAAACAACCCTTGGGAGTTTCTTGAGATGTTGTGGCTCCTCATTAGTTCACACGGCAATCCTTCGCAGCGTGTCCAATCTTTCCACAATGTTGACACTTGAAGCTATCACACCGTCCCACATGGTGGTAGTTACCCGTGGGCATTTAGGATGTCTGCCGCCGTAACCGCTGGGTCCTTGGTTATTTGGGGCAGTTTGGTTGAAATTGCGGTTATTATCGAACCGCCGTGCTGCTGCTGAACTGGCTGTTGCTGCTGTTGGGATTGTGTTGACCACCAGACGATGATGATGATGATTTGTTATTTCTGTTGCTGGGAGCATCCCACTTCTTTTGTTGTCGGGCACGCTCACCACAGCGCCCCATTTGGGTAACCGCCCTTGCTCTACCGCCTGATCAGTAAGTTATGGGCAATTGGATGGCCTGCTGAATCGTAGTCGGGTTAGAAGCTGTTACCATACTTTGGATTCAGGCACCAATCCTCGTATGTAGTGCTCGATTCTCTTATGTGTCTCATTAACCATTCCTGGACACAATGTAGCCAGCTCATGAGTACGGGTCGTGTAAGCCTCAATTTCTGAACCCTTCATCTTAGCTGCCAGAATTCCATCTCCAACTTTTGCACCTCATTTCGAGGACAGTACTCCTCGATCATCATATCCTTGAACTCATTCCAGGGGAGTCCATTTGCCATCGCTTGTCAAGCATCTGGACTTGCGCGTTCCACCAAGACAGAGCAGCACCCTCCAAAGTCCCGGTGGCATACTTTACTTGATCCGCCGGTGGACAGTTACATTTGGAGAGAAAACGGACTCAGTCTTCTCGAACCAACGTACTAGCCTACAGCACCCTCTGTACCGCTGTAGGTGTGGGTACAGTCCATGAAGGAGTACGTACACACTGGTGGTCCTGTTTTAACACAACACATATTAATCAAACATCCCCTACAGTTATAAAGGATATCAGATTGTTTTTCTGTCATTGTTTACCTGCGGCTGACCTGCGTGGCAGCAGCCACTGCCGCCTGAACATGCTCAATAATTAGAGCAGCCATTCTACGGGAGTCATGTAATAGCAACCACCACCCTGTTCTCGGTGCCACGTCCACGTC